>JAUPMG010096533.1:0-26250 GCA_031762675.1 Pachysandra terminalis
GGCAGCGCCCCTCGACCCAGATCCATTTTCTAATTTTGACTTGTCAAGGCCTATTAGAAATAGGCAGTTTTCACTCTCGACATTATGGTTTTCACAAGGTTTGTCTCATCTTGTAAAGCTTCAAGGATTATAGTGAATTTCTAGTCCTAATTTTGACTTGTCAAGTTCTATTAGAAATAAGCTTTCGGCATTATGTGTTTTTTTTATTTTTTTAGCCAGTTTTATTTTTCCTGTTTTTTTTTCCTAACTTATCGAGCTTTATCGAGCGTATCGCGCGATACGCTCGATAAATTGAGCGTATCGCGCTATACGGTTGGTTTTTTGGGTATCCACGATACTACAAGGGAGTATCGTATCGATACTCTCGATACACGATACGTATTGCGCGATACGATACGATATTTTGATCTATGACGGTGACGAGAGACGGCCCCATCAGCAACCATGGAACAAATGGTCGAGGTGGGGGCAAGAAGCCCAGTCACGGCCGAGGATGGTAAAACCACCCCTCATGGAGCACAATAGGTGGAACAAGGTCACTCATCCGAAATTCCCACATCATGTCCAGGAAATGACCAAGACTCAAAGGAGTGGCAACAGCAGCAAACCGACCATTGAAGGATCCATGTCCATCGGTCTAATGACCATGACCTAGTGATCAGGCAAAAAGAAGTAAAGGCCATCTGCTCACGGAAACCGAGAAACAACTGACTGAAACTTCACCAGCTAGAGAAACGGTTGAAGACCGAGGATTTGTCACCAGAGAACATTGAGAAAGACCTCCTCGAAACACTATTAGCTAGGTTCGAAGACCTAGAAGCTAATGAATTTATCGGCCATCTTACCGACCAATACTGCGCCTGCAAATTCCATCCAGTTTGGATCACTACCGCCAATCTCGATGCCATGCAACATGGCCTTCATTCTACAGTCTACCCATAGCCTTCCAGGCAGTGGTCTTAGATCAATGGACTTCGCCGTTGCCTACCTCATCGATTTGGACTAGAAGACTGAACAAATGGTAGAGGTAAGGACGGTTAAGGGCCAAGGTATGTCTTCTAAAACAGTGATCATCCCCTCTCGGACGACCGAAAAGGTGACATTTGAAAAGCCACCTAAAAAGACGATGGTGCGGCCGTCAATATACTCCCTGTAGGTCTCCTAAGAAGAATAGGTAAGACAAAGGAAGATCTAACCCTGATCGAAATAATGGTCACCAATTTTGCAAGAGGGATTACATCAACAAAAGGGGTTATCCCGATAGAAATAACGGTCGGGAAGAGGAAAATGGTGGCCACCTTCTTCATGGTACAGTCGTTTTCCAATTATTAGTGCATTACTGGGGAGAGATTGGATCCACTCCAGTTGGTGTGTAGCATCTTCAATGCACCAATTGCTGATCTTGTGGAATGGAGACAAGACCGAGGTAGTGATAGCGGACAACAACCCGTTCCTGGTCGATTCCAATGCGGTTGAAGCCATGTTGTATGGCGAAGAAGTTGGAACAGTGCACTTCGTCGGTCAAGACAGCAAAGGACGACCGAATGGGATATCGATAACGGTTGAGGATCCCCAAGATGATGAAATGGAAGCGTCTACGTCTAGGGCTAACGAGATAATCCTCTACTGGTTGATGGATAATGTGTACGTTATAGAAGAGGTCCAATGAACTACAAACTCGAAGAGAAAGATAGGTCGGCCATAGTTGAGGCCACCTTGGAAAGAATTAAAGGGTATCTGAAGGGAAAAGCTTCCGAGAAACGACACCAAATAAACATGACAGAGTGTATACTAGAACAAGAGGAGACAGAAGGTCCTTCACAGGAGGAAACCTCTATGACCGATCTAGTAGTGGCCCCCACCAAACTAGAAGATACACTTGCAGAAGTTCAAGACCCTCTTGAAGAGCTCAATCTAGATACCGATGAAGAGCGAAGACCGGTCTATATCAGAGGGCTGCAAGAGCCTGGCATAAGAAAAGAGATGGAACAGCTGCTGATTACGCAGACTGTTTTGAATGGGATTACCATGAAATGTCAGGATTGGACAGAAAATTGGTGGAACACAAACTGCTGATGAAACCAGACTTTAAGCCCTTCAAACAACCACCAAGACGGATTTCGGCGGAGGTTACCCTAAAAATCAAGGAGGAGATTGAAAGATTGCTTCATGCCGAATTCATCAAGCCAATCAGGTATGCAGAATGGCTTTCGAATGTCGTACCAGTGATGAAGAAGAACGGCAAGCTACGAGTTTGCATAGACTTCAGAAATCTCAATTTGGCGACTCCTAAAGACGAATACCCCATGCCAGTGGCCGATCTTCTGATCGATGGGGCAACAGGCGACCAGCTTTTGTCTTTCATGGATGGGCATTCAGGGTATAACCAGATCTTCATTGCTGAAGAAGATGTTGCCAAAATGGGGTTCGGATGTCCCGAAGCCATAGGGAGTTGTTGCTGGAAGGTCATGCTTTTCGGTTTGAAGAACACCGGAGCAACATACTAGTGAGCAATGAATCTTATAATCCACGACATGATCAGTCACTTCATAGAAGTGCACATAGACGATATCGTGGTGAAATCCAAAAAGAAGGAAGATCATCTAACTGAGCTAAGGAAAACATTTGAAAGGATGAGATCTTATAAGTTGAAGATGAATCCTTTGAAGTGTGCTTTTGGGGTCAAAGCAGGCAATTTTCTGGGTATCCTGAGAAGGCAAAAAGTATTCTTAGTGCTAAACCTCCTGAGAACAAGAAGCAACTCCAAAGGATCCTCGGCCAGGTGAATTTCCTTGGAAGATTCATTTCAAACTCGGGCGGAAAGATGAGTGCACTTTCACCTTTGTTGAAGTTACAGTCGGAGTCGGATTTTGTATGGGAAGAGCCTCATTAGAAGGCTTTTGATCTCATCAAAGAAAGCTTGTTGAAACTGCCCATGTTGATTTCCCTAAAGAAAGGGTGGCCGTTAAAGTTATACATTTCGGCCGCAGATAGGCATTCTCTTAGCTTAAGACAACGACTGTAAACAAGAGCAGGCGGTATATTATTTAAGTAAACTTTTACTATCGACAGAAATAAGATATTCGGTCCTAGAAAGGTTATATTTTTCTTTGTATTATGCCGCCATGAAACTAAGGCATTATTTAATCACTCAAAACAGTACTAGTGATAGCGCCGACCGACATGATTAAATATATGTTATTTAGGCCGTTCCTTAGAGGAAGGATAGGGAAATGGATTCTGGACCTATCAGAATTCACTTTCCTGTACATTCCATAGAAGGCAGTAAAGGGCCAAGCAGTGGCCGACTTTCTAGCCGATCATCCATCGTGCTTGATTGAGGAAGAACGGTTAGAGGAATACGATCTCTTTACGGCCGATCTTGTGCCGTGGACCCCTATCTTTGATGGGTCACTAACGGAACAGTTGGTCGGGGTTGGGATGATCATCGTATCGCCGAAAGGAAGACGGCAAGAACATGCATTCCAGTTGGATTACCCAAGTATTAACAATCAAGCTGAATATGAAGCCTTCATCATCGGTCCAGAAACCTTGACCGAATTACGGGCTAGGAACGTCAGAGTGAGGGGGTTCACAATTAGTCATAAATCAGTTGACGGGAAAATACAAATGCTTGAGTTGGTAGTTCGCACCTTTCTATGCCATAGCCAATCAACTGATTGATGACTTTGATGAAGTCACACTACAACATTGTGTACGGTCAGAGAACACAGAGGCCAACGAGATGGCCCAAATAGTTTCTAGTTTGATCATAGCCTAAGGTGTCACTTCAAGGACAATAAGCGTTCAGAAACGGTCCCTCTCATCCACAGCGAGGACCAAAGAACTGGAGATATTCGTGCTTGAGCTTCAAGAGGACGATTGGAGGTTTCCGATCATTAACTACCTCAAGAATCCAACTTGTAGGATTGAGAGAAAGATTAGAACCTTGTCCACCAACTATCTGTTATATGGCGACGAGCTATATAGAAAAGGCACCGACGAAGCTGTGTTAAGATGTCTCCGCCAAGCTGAACCCAGAGTTGTTATGTCCGAAGTTCATGAAGGGATTTGCGAGTCTCATCAAGTAGGAATCAATATGAGATGGCTCATCAGAAGACATGGCTATATCTGGCCAACCATCCTAAAAAAACTGCATTGATTATGTAAAAAGATGTGACGCCATGTCAGAAGCACAGACCAGTCCGGCAGTTGAGCTTTTCCCTATAGTATAGCCGTGGCCGTTCAGAGGGTGAACCATGGATTTGATTGGAAAGGTCAATCCTATCTCTTCAAGCATGCATGGGTTCGTTTTAGTTGCGACCGATTACAAAGTGGGTAGAAACAAGGCCGATGAGGAAGGTAGATCAAACTGACGTGATCGAATTCATCAAGGAATTGATCATCCACAGGTTTGGAATACCAGAGGCAATAACGGCCGATATGGGAAGTGTCTTCACAGGAGGACAAGTGTTCCAGTTTGCAAAGGACTACGGGTTCAAGGTCCTAAATTCAACTCCCTACTACGCACAAGCAAATGGTCAAGCAAAGGCAACTAACAAAGTTCTAAATAATATTTTGAGGAAGATGATTGAATACAAGCCTCGATCATGGCATAAACGGTTATCAGAAGTGGTCTGAGCATATCGTACATCTTACAAGACAAGCATCGGCGCCACACCGTTTTCCTTAACTTACGGACATGATGCAATCCTCCCGTTAGAGATAATGATCCCATCACTCAGGGTAGCATTTCAGTACAATTTCACCCCAGTCGAGTTCATAGAGGCCATGATAACTGAGCTGGAAGAGCTAAATGACGGCTGAATTAGAGCCTTAGACGCTCTACAAGCCCAGAAGCAGAAAGTGGCCCGTGCTTATAACAAAAGGGTGAAATACAAGTCCTCGGAGGGGGACTTGGTATGGAAAACCATTTTTCCAATAGGGACCAAAGATCCTGTCTATGTCAAATGGTCATTGAACTGGGAAGGACCGTTCAGAGTTCAACGGGTCCTACAAGGGGGGTATTAATGTTATTTCTAAAGGATCATAATTACCTTCCTCACGTCTCTTCAAAACTGACAAAAGACTAAAAGACGCAAAGGAAGGTAGGGGGCATTGTTAGTGCATATATCTGCACACCTTCATCGGCCAGTAAAAGCTTGACACATGGCTCTCAACGAGGCCAGTAGCAGTGTCGTACACGGCACATGAAGAAACCAACAGAAGCACGACACATGGCGCGCACAGAGATAGACAAGAGCGCGATGCGTGGCACATGAAGAAAGCTACAGATGCGCAATGCGTGCCGAGAAGGATTAAGGGCAAGTGAGCTCACACGCCCGATCCAGCTGTCTAGAAAGAAAAAGCGCGGGATTGATCAACCCACGTTCTAAGAAGAGTTCAAAATAAGGAGCGAGCGGTTATCATAACCGAATTGAATGGTTAGATAACCGCTCAGAGTATTCTATAAAGATACAAAGGACCTGCTCCTTCAAAACCCCCGCACATCATCAACAAAAGCAGTGCAACGCTGCTGCAGACCAGGGTCACCTATCTCACTTTTTCTCCACTGCAACAACAGTGTTTGGTTCCTCTGTTGCTCACCAGCCACTTTCTCAGGAGTATTTTTCTCAGCATAGGCAAGCCGCTCCATCCTGCATGTGGGTCATGGTCGCTGGAACGTGAAGCCCCTCTGCTCACCAATTAATCCGGTTTGGGTCTGCTACTCTCAACCTCAGATTGATAATCACTGCCACCCCTCGGGAAGCTGGTCTCAACCTAATAGTCGCTTATCCAGCCTGTATGTGGGTCACGACCGCTGCAATAACCACTACGGTTCACCAGTCTTCTATCTTTTACATTTTTATCATCTACCTTGAGGAGTTGCCTGCTGGTAGTCTATCCAATCAAACCGTGACCGCGGCCGCTGTGATAAACACTGCTAGGTTACCAGCCTTCTTTCTATCTTTCCTTTTGATTATTTGTTTCCATCATCAACAATTATGTTGTTTAGTCATGAATAAAAGCCTGATTGAAAGCAAGACTGTGATGCATTATCTCTGATTTTTGGCATTATTTTCACTTTCTGAAGGAATTAGATGGACTTAACCAAAGGAAAAACCCCAACCTTTGAACAATCGCCTAATAGCCTAATAGACGCACAACCGGTGACCTACTGCACGACCCATTGCCCCGACAACTTGGTTTAGTCAGTGTTAATCGGCGCTAGGGATCAAAACCCGAAACCCCAATCTGTGCTCTAGACCAAGTCCTGGCACTCCCACGTGAGATACACACACCCATACACCTAAACACATTGTCAGGCACGCACGTTGTCGGCCGCATATGGCCAAGAGGGGACCTGGGAGGGAACAAGACCGGTGTTGTCAAATCACCTAGGACTAGGAGAAGCTAGGCGACAAAGCTACTTATTGCCTGGGCGACAGGTTTGAAAAAAACTTTTCAAGGCTAAAGCAATCAGTTCGATAATGTGTCCAAAATCATTATATGTACTAGTTTGACAAAAAGTTAAATAGTATAACATGATTCCTACCAACATAGCCTAATGTGATGAGCAATCACGTTACAAATTTTAGAGAATTCAAACGAAATGAAATCCAATTAAAAACACAGATCACGAGATTATAAAAACCTGATCCAATTAAAAGTTATGCAACAACAAGCAAGTATTCCAACCATGATGCACTCCATTTAACTATCACATTATACATTGAAAATAATTTTATTTAAACTAATTGACAATAAAAACAGAAAACAGGATGCTAATTGATTATAAGAAGAAAAACAGAAAAATAATTGGCAGTAAAAATATAGAAAATAATTAGTAGTGAAAAACAGAAAGAAAAAAGAAAAGGAAAAAGAGGGGTAGGACGAGCCTCACCTGATTGTGGAAAAGAGAAAAAGCATTTATAGTAGAGAGAGAGGAGACATGCCAGAAAAAGGGGTGATGGGGAGGTTTGTATGTGAAAGAAATTGGAGAAAATGAATACAGCAGGAGAGAGAGATTTCTACCATTGCAACACAACCTGACCCTTCATATGAGAGAGAGACCCCCTATCAGCCATCTTAACTTTGCTCCAGAGAGAGAGAGAGAGAGAGAGAGAGTTTCCTGACCCTCCATCTGCCATCTTAACTTTTCTCCATCCTATCTGACACATTGTTTATGAGATTCTAGGATAGGTTGGATTCTCTGCCATCTTAACTTTTCTCCATCCTATCTGAAACATTGTTTATGAGATTCTAGGATAGGTTGGATTCTCAACTTCCAGTAGAAGGTGTTGAAGAGCAGATTGGATTTTTTTACAAGGAAAGATTTAGATAAATTTGGATTCTTAGTTGTGAATAAGATGTCAACAAGAGTTGTATGAGGACATGTAAAGAGACAGTTACGATCGTGGAAAGCTCGAAAATACTTTAATATAGCTTTGTTAGAAAGCTCGAAAATACTTTAATACAGCTTTGTTAAGGACAGTTTGGGATCTAATGGCCTCTCATCTTGTTTTACAAAATAACAAATAAATCCAATCTATATAAAATACTTTTTTTATCTTTTTTTTAATCAGAAAGAAAAGGCTATTTGTTGCAAAGAGAATTACATATACTAAGCTAGAAAACACCTGCTTGAAAGACACCCTGACAAACTCCTGTAGGCAACAGTAACCATCACAGAAATAGAGCTCTGGAGTTGAATTAAATTTTAAGATCAGCAAAGCAAAAATTTTATAGAAAGCTATTGAAATTAAGTCCCTAGGTCCATCCGTGTTAAGAGTATCTAAAATTTTGTTCTTTCGTCAGTCAGTTGGGCTCACAGTTGAAGAGTATTTTTCTCCAGAATATTGCTAACAAATGCAATAATCAATGGCAAATCTAGAATTTGTTTATACTTTTGTGCATAAATTCATCCTGATCCTTACTTGCATTCAGGGAAACTATTCGTCTGCTCCCCTTGCTTCCTCGATGGAGCCAGCTGAGGACTCCATCAATACGCTGGTATCAATGGGCTTCGACAGAAATTCAGCAAGACAGGCACTCGTGCAGGCCAGAAATGACATTAATGTGGCCACTAACATCTTGCTTGAAGCACAATCTCACTGATTCAAACCTCATGAGATGTTATTTTGTAAGTGAAGGCCAGCTGTTTTGAAATTGGAGACGGAAAATCTGATCCATAGGAACAGATATCAACAGAAGATAACCATCAACTAGGAGATGCCTTTATGCTTTCAGGAACCTCTCGAGGAACTCATCTTACTGTTTTTCCAGTTTTCCTCGGATCTATTTCCTTGTCATAGCTAGTCATTTTGGAGATGTTTATTTCATTCAGTTACAAAATCTTGAGATTACTAGAAGACTACAATTGTTTCTATTGTATCAAAGTTGAAACAACTACATTTGGAGGAACTTAATTTTGTATAGTTTTCTCTGTAAAATTGGGATAAAAAGTTTGACCAGCATCATTTTGGTCTAGAGTTACAAGTATACAACATAGTCTTAGCAGGTTACACCGATTCTCTAATGGGGATAGCATATTATTTTTGTTTCTCTTATGTTTATGGCATCCTGTAGATTGCAAAATCATGGTATCTTATGTTGTCTTCTGTTTGTGTTTATCGTCATTGGAAGATTATTGACATTGTAGTAACTGAAACTTGTATTTCATGATCATGAACGTATAACGCATGAACTCTGCAGTACAAGTAGGGTCCATGCACTGGATCTTAAGTCTTGGGATCAGGGATTGGACCTGTCCCAGCCAATCCCGATCCAGACCGGTGATACCAGCCAGTTTGGATCCGATCCAATTTTTTTATCACCCATTGTTTCTTAAAAAAAATATATTTGAATCGGTTGAACAGGTCACCGATCCATTTATAAATTCAAAAAAAGAAACAAAAAAAAAAACTTATCTATTGGACCAGTTGTACCGGTATTGGTTGGACCAGTCCAATCCAAAGCCTCACCATACAATTGTTGTATCATGGCTTGGGATCGGACTGGTTGGCTGATCCCGATGCACCAGATCGGTCCGACCCTCAAAACCATGTCCATGCAGTAGGGTGAACCCCACAAAAGCGTGCAGGAACAGATTGATGATAACTCAGGATCCTGTTTGGGATGACAGTAGGGTGAACCCCACAAAAGCGTCGTTAGCAGAATAAGCTGCCAACTAGAATGGAGAAAGAGAACCGTGCTCATGAAACAAATTCCAAATACTTACATGCGTTTTTTTTTTTTGAGTAAACCAACGAATACATATTGAAAGCTTCAAACTGAAAATTTGGCTTTATCTCTTAAATACATTCACACAAAAATTAGAGGAAAAAAGCTTATGTTTTATACAGGCTACCTCCAAGATGATATCGATGTAATCTGGCAGTAATTTTTGTTATTGAAAACTGAAAACCATATCAACATCATTTGATGATCACTCCATCTTAATCTGCTGCTCAAAGCCATCATCAAACAAACAAGAGGCAAGTCCATACAAACTAACTAGAGGCCCGACTCTTTTAAGCAAGTTGCGAGTATATACCACATGAATATAAGCAGAATTCTGGGATAACTACTAAGAAAGTTGTTGGGAATTTGCTATACCTCCTTGTTCTTCTTCAGAGGTATAAGCTAGGATGACACCTGAAAACTAAATATTTGCAAATGAGCATATGGCTGAATGCCTTTAATGGACGCTACACATTACTGACATCAACTCTGCTTTTATGGAGCTGAAATGCTGGGGTGATCCAACTCCCACAACTGCACTGGATGCCTGACCAGTTGAAGTACCCCAAGCGGGCCTCACAATGGGCACACGAAAGTTTGCCTTCCAATGCACCTTCTTCAACTGGGTGGCAAGAGAGATCATCAAGACTCTGCACAAATCTTAAATATGCATAATGTAGAAAACCCAAAGATGGGTGAAAATAAGATGCAATTAGTTGTCCAACTAGGGCATGCAAATAAGTAAAACCTGGGACATAATCGAATCTGCACTTTAAGGACTAATATGGAATTTTTTTTTAAAGGTCACGAGAATATTTTCAAAGAAATGTGGTACGTTAGGTAGGTGCAGTCCCTTGCTGGTGGGTCCTCTTTGTTGGCTTAATTTGGTTTGAAGAAAGCTAATAGGCTTGGTTGGATGGTTATGATAACTATAACTGGAAAATCAAAGTGGATCATTGTAAAAATTAATAGAATCTAGGCAGCAAGCAATTAGATGGTTCATACCTATGGTCATCCATTGTAGAGGCTCAACAAAGATAGATGAGCACTCGAGCTCATTAGACCTGTTACAAGGGTTTCCACTTTTCCGCTTTTGCCATTCAAAGCATGTCTCACCCTCACCAGGGGTGTGATCCACAACATTCTCTAGCAATGCAACAACTCTCCGGCACTTTTTGCAGCGGTAGACAGGAGTGGGCCTAGTTTTGCCATTTGTAGATGCAACTATCTCGGAGGTGACAGCTTCTGTGAGCAAACCAGGATCTGCCCCAAATCTGGAGCTGTCTATCTTATCCCCACGGTTATATGAATCACCTAAAATGAAGGGGCCACACCTATCTTAAAATGGCCAATCCCAAAATAGACTCTAAAATTGCAACAGTTTCAGGACAAAAAACTCGAGGGATTGAATGAATATTAACAAGAACCTGAATATATCTGAACAGTATATGAAGTAGTAAAATAATGCAACTCAGGACAAGATGCAAATCGACCAACCTGCATGAACCACATGCTTACAGTAAACACTAAAATAGTTTTGGCACCCACCGCCGGATCTCCAGGTAAGTCTCATCCCGTAAAGTATCGTAAGTATAGAACTGGAAACAATTTTTTTTAGTACTTCATACACACACACACACACACCCACACATACACACAAACATGTATGTATGTACTATACTCAATAATTAAATCATACAGACTATCCTAGTAAGGTTTCACTTGGAACAATAAATTGAATGATGAGCATCAACCACGGTTGCATATATGCCATGTCTCCTGCAGGGAGGATAGCTGCAAGTTGAAATATCTTTGTAATAAATTCTCTGACTTCTAGAAGGATATAATTATGATACAGACAACAAACTTTTGACTTACATAGCAGTGTTTTAAAAACTCAACCGGACCGGGATCTGGCCAGGCCCACCGAAAATTTTCATAAAATGGGTTTCATATTGAACCATCATTTTCAATTTAACCGACGATCTGTTTAAAACCGATGGTTCAATTTCTAAACCAGACACTTTTTAGTATATTTGAACCGACGAAGGTACCATATGTTGACAACTTCAAATCGGTTTGGAAAATAGTAAACGAAGAATGTTTGAAAGAGAAATTATGGAAACCAGGCAATGAGTGGAGTAGTTTCCTTATCTAAAAGGATTCTAATCCATTTACAATATGAAAATAAGATTTTCTAATATTTACTAAATTTAAATTTATAGTTTTCTTATCTAAAAGGACTACAATCCATCGCAATTACTACAAAGTACGAATTTTAGAATTCTTTTATATTTATCAAATCTAAGATTGTAGATTTTTTTTCTCCCTTGATTGGCTTAATGTAATCAGATAAAAAGAAAAAAATAGTTCACAAGAATTTTAGAAATTCTAAAATTCCACTTGGAAGTTTTGGACTGAAATAAAATTTGATAAAATATAGTTAATTAAAGAGGTTTAACTTTTAAAATAGGAAAAAAAAAGGTAAAATAATTCATGAAAAATAAAATTACTTGAAGATAATTTTGAATTTTACTTTTATAAATATTAGATATAATTTTTCTCATTTATTTTTAATCTCTATAACGTTTTCAAGTCCTTTTTAATACTTTTAATGTTTACATTAAAGTATGTAAATTTTATTATTACATATAAAAATAAATTAAATCGGTTTGACCTATGGAACCTGGTCGAACCTCAGTTCAACCTTTTTGTTGAAATTTCAGTCTGACTATGAGTGCAATTTTTAAAACATTGTACATAGAGGAAAATAGCAATTATTATCGATAAAAGGAAGAAATTAATTGCAGAGTGAGACGAAATAAAGCTACAGCCTCTTGAATTCTCAAAAGGAAACATCACCCAGGGTGAAGAAGTTCTGTGTCTGCTGTGCTCCCAAGACTTTGGTGAAAGTGGAATAGCGTAGCCCTCGTCTTAAAATGGAAAAAAATGCTCATTGAATGTGAGCAAAAACTTAGACGCAAGCAATAAGGAAAAAATAACACTAGATGAAACAAGTACAACCATGGTTTAAATTTAAAAGAAAGGTAATTAATCCAAAAACATCAAACCTTGACCACTACCATCAAAATGTGATTGAATGGCTAAAAGATGATGGGATTAGATAAGAGCTTTGTAACCAAGTAAGTTACATTCTAGATTTGGATTTCAAAACAATAAGTAAAAACCATTATCCAGTATCTTATTATGGACACATTAACTCGGATCTTTGTGGTGTGGCTAATGTACTGCACCTGGAGTAGACATGTATCGAGTCTCACAATGAATGATCAACATTAGTTAGGGTCAAACTCTCTTGATACGAAGAGAATCTAATCTTTGGTACTATCTTGAGTTTAAACTTGTCTCATTTAAAGACATCGACTCCGTGATGCACAATAGCAATGTGGGTACGAAATTGAGGGCTGGAAATTTCTGTACAGTCCCTAAAATACATGCTAAATGACCAAGCTACTGGGTGGATCAACTGCATATAGTGTTTTTAAGATTTGGAGAAGATCGTCTTTTTAAAAGGTTAGCCACACATGCTTTATCCAATTTCATGGTCTGTATGCCTGTGTCCATGTACTACAATGACATTAACCAGTACTAGCTATAGAATCCTATGGCTAGAATAAAGTAGGCATACCAAAAAGAAAAAAAATAATGTTGATAAAATGACATTCGCATACTACGTCCCCAGGTGTGGGGGTAGGGATTGTATGGCAGCTTTTCCTGCTTTCAATTTCTAACATAAAACAACCCCACAGAAACACTTCAATGACCAAACATCAAATAATTCCTCGCACTCTGACTTGAACTAGACACATAAATTGAAACTTCAATACTAACAAATAGAAAACCTAGAAGTTTTAATACCAAGGATTAGAAATGTTACTAAAAGGGAACTCCTTGTTTGTCTCCAACCAAGAAATAAGGAAAATAGAATACATAGACATTTAAAACCCAAATTGAATTTGTAAACTCTTTCTAAAACTAGAGTTTACTTGCAACTTAATAAATCCTACCCTTCAACTTGACTATGATTAAAATAGAAGCATCAATTGGCAATCTGATCAATAATCTGCATCTTATCCAAAAGCGGGCCATAGAGCATATCCAAATTGTGCCCTTTTGATCTCAGTATATAGCTCGTCAAACAGGCTTTTTAATGGTACCAAATAAAATGGTGGCCAGGAATATGATGACAATTGTTTTATAATTGAAAACAGAACTTATCAACAGATGAAAATAATGGAACTCACAAAAGGAATTAAAGTCAAATCTCAAGACACAATGAAGAGAAAAGCTATAAAAGACATTCATTTCCACAGAGAAGAGCAGTGCAAATAGCCTATTTCTTTACCAGGTCATCTGCTTCTGAGTTGTCTGATCTTTGGAACCCAAAAGAATGAAGCATTCACTTGGATTGAAAGTTCAGCTATTTCTTTGATCGACTGGTACAGCCTCCAAGGACCTCCTAATTTGTTCTTACCCCACTTGATGATACTAGAAGAAACTACTTTAATAATTACAATATAAATGCCTGGTGTTTTACATTCCCTCAGTGAATAGTAACTCTATAAGACGAAAACGTGAATTGTAGACCACCTTCCTATATCAAGCACTATCTCCTACGGGAATTACACGGAATTCCTTGGTGATAGAAACCTAAGCAGCCACCACTGCTCTAGTCCTTTCAATGATAGCACCTAGGCCATTCTTTTAGCCTTCAAAGATTCCTCTATTTCTTTCTTCCCAAATGAACCAAATGGTAGCTACAAGGAGAATGATTGACAAAATTCTTATTCTATGCCACATGTTCTTAGTTGCTGATCCATAGTGCCTCATGTTACCATGTGCAACTATTGTGCTCTCTTCCGACTAATGCCATCTGCTTAGTTAGAACTTCCCTCAAACCAAGGATCCATCCAAACCTCCAGTATTTGCCTCAATAGCAAAATTGATACAGGATGAAAATAGTATATGAAATTTAGGCCTGAAACTTCTAGATAGCAGCTAGAAGAGGTCCTATATATCAAAGGTCATTCATTATTTGTCACTACAACTCCTAGGTCAGATCCAACCCATTTTTAATGATTCATACTATTCCCAACTAGGACTTTACAATTAACTAATAAAACTTACTCTTACCTACCAAAAAAAAAAAATTCTAACTAAAGCATGCATACTAAGCCTAAGCATAAACATATAAGAAAAAATTTAATAGTTTTCTCTACTTATAAATCTTTTCATACTAAATTCTTATCTTCTGCTATGCCAATGTTTCTTAATTTAGATCCTGCAAATATTAGGAATCTACTTTGGTCCAATGAAAACAAATAAGATTCAGATTCAACAGCTGGACAGCCCTTTAAGAACTTTCTTCCTTGTCTTTTGTAGGTCACCTCTTAATCCCTTTAGTTTTGATTTGATGGCTGGAACTTGAAAGAAAGAAATGTGGTGAACCCAGAGGATTCCTGTCCCAAAAATTTCCCTGCTGTTAACCTGCATATACCCACTGATTTGACAATAGACCTTGCACATGACAAAGACAAAAATTGGTGGAAAAGAGAGCAATCCGATCTGAATGGGAATGGAGAATCAAATGGGCCATAAATGATTACTCTTTAAGTACTTCTAGAAAATTTGAAGGAAAGAATAAGGAACCCGGAACTTGGAATAACTTCAAATCCAATGGAAATGGGATGAGATTCAGAAGGTCAGCTTTTCAGCCTTTAAAAATCTTGAGATGTTTATCTTCTAACAAGCTTCTCATCAGCTTTAAAAAGGAGCTTAAATACACAAGACTTTTTCTTTTGATGAATAACAAAACTTTTTTCTAAAAAGAGAGCAAATGTGCAAAGGACAAAAAAGACTGCCATCATTATACAACTATAAATAAGTAGAGTTTAATGAACTGTAAAATGCAAAAAGAAAGAAAACCCAAAAAAGAAGTCCCAGAAAAGGACTCCCTCATGACCCCACCCTTTGCTAGGGTATGGGCTATAAATTGTTAGCTGTTCTAGTTACCCTCAAGGATGAGAGGTCATCGGGGAGACCATAGAAATGTGCCTTCATGAAACCTCAAGAACTGTGGTTGCCCTCATCACCCAAGGAATGGATGCTTAGAGCTTAGCTTGCTTTTGCAATGGGAAACAGTGAGAGACAATAGGTTTTTTGAGCTCATATCAGTGAGAATAGAGGTTAAAAACATGACTGGAGCTGTGTCTGTCTTGAATCACCAAGTCGTATCACTGACTCGGTCATATTTAATATTTTTTTTTTGGTATCGGCTGATATGACCAATATGAGACCGATACGGACCTGTACGCATCGTTGTATCGGCCAATACAATGAGCTTGCGTAAATTTATATATTTATATATATATATATATATATATATAGATAATATCGGGGGGGCGTAACAAATCGGTCCCCCTCAAAACCGATACCACTCGACCGAGTCTTATCCATTCTGGCCGAGTCCTAAGATCTTGAGACAACATAAAGAAGCTTATCTCCAATCATTACTTGAAAGAACGTCCAATCTTGGTTCTAGCATCTACTTAAAGGCATGGTCAAACTTGAGGGCATCTTAAAATTTCATAAGGATTATGAAAACATTTTACAAAATGTACCTGAATTTGTTCATAGTTTTTGAAATGTCAACCATTAAAATCAATTGAAATTGTAACAAAATCTCAAAATTAAAACCTTCTGCTGTAAAACTATAAACAATAAGGTGGATGTATGAGGGTACAATAAAAGCCAACTTAGACGTGAGACACATCATGTAAAGATTCGCCTGGTTTGATAGTCATATAAGCAGAATCTGAATGCATAATGGAGCTAAAGAGGGAACTGCGATGAGGTTTTAGATTTCAATTTCAGCATCAATTTAGATTCTTATTAGAATTGAAATGAATTCCTAAAATTGTTTAAAATTTTCTAAAACCTTGAAAACTCTGTGAAAGACCTAGTTAAAATTTTGATTAAAACTTAAAGAGTTTCTGAGATTTCTTAAATGATTCAAGATTGAAACAAAATTTTAAAATTTTCAAAGTTTATTTTGGAAATTTAAAACCTCTTCAGCCAGTTATTTTATATATCCAACAGTTGAGCGTTTTCATTTAAATGTGAAAAAGCAAGCTCGTATTACAAGGTTTGCTGCCATATGAAGGTATCCCCTCCAGTCCCTTTATTCCTTGAGCACCATAATAGAAATTTCATACTGGTTATGTACTTAGATAAATTGAAGACAAGTCAAGAACAAATATATATATATATATACACACACACACATATATATATATATACATATATATATTAAACAGAAAATAAATGCTTCAAGCGTGTAGTGGCTGTCATCAGTGTTTTAGAAGGTATTTGGGGTTTATTCTTCAATTTTTCCTCAGAGTGATGCTGAAGAATATTTCCTTAACACAAAAGCAACAAAATCTGCCTAGGATTGCCCATGGTGGTGGCTTTCAAGGGATACGAGAAAAATCTTTTTGAGAGTCGGCAGCAAAATTACAAAACAATTCAGATACTGGCATAATATACACCAAATGCTGAAAGAGAAATCCGCCGATGTGGAGCTAATGTCTTCTTCAATCAGGTGATGCTTATTTATGTTTTATCCCATTATGAAATGACTATTCAATGATGCTGCAGGCCAAGACATTTTCGTCACTCTCCACCAATCATCAAGTGATTAGCCAATATTAAGTGAGTAGCCTTTCGTATATGAATAATTTAGAACAGCAAAAGGTGCTATGTAGGGATGTCAATCCTGAAGAGATAAAAGAGATAGTCAACCATCTCAATGGGGATAAAGCCCCAATGTAGGCCTTTCCTCGTTTGAACATTGCCATTTAACTTCAACCAGGCATGTCAATTCAACATAAAAAATCTCACTTTGTTAGTGGGTGGCACACTACTTCAAAGCTTTCAACCTGCAACAACTTTCACTCCCAAAATATAGCTATTAACATATTCAAGAAAAGCACTCATTACAAATTTCAAACATAGGTAGCATTCCTTAGTAAGAGCAAGAACAACTATACAATGAGTGTGTTAAGAAAGAAAGATAAATAAGATGAAGAAATCAAGCACACACAAGACACGGATTTATGTGGTTCGGCAAATAGTGCCTCCGTCTACGGATGCACACCCGATTCTACTATTCTCCAAAGCTCAAATAGGACTAAACATAATAGAAACTGAAATTACTATTATACCAATAGATCATCAGTACTTCCCGACTGCCTCAGTAGCATCAGTCTCCACAAACAACAGGGTCAACATATGGAGTCAACAAATAAAATCACATAACGACTATCCAAATAGTGAAGGGTGCCTGATAATATTCCATTCCTTGAAAGCCAGTGAATACTAGAGCCAGTAAAACGATAGCTACTAGAACATAATATCAAACCTGATCTTCACCCTAGAATCCAAAAAAAAAAAAAGCGTTGTAAACAACTCCACCAAAAAGAGCCCCCAAAGATCATAATGGAATCAATAATTTCCTCCATCCTCTTACTCTTCCCTTCAAAGATCTTCCTATTTCGCTCATTCCAAATACCCCATATCAAGGCATAAAAAAGATCCCCATACATGATCTTCCCCCGAATACCAAGAGCTTGAAGCTCCCATTGATAAAGAAGATCTTTCATGGTACAAGGGCCTACCCAAGCAGCCAATGGAGGAGAAAAGAATCTCCCAATGTCCAGCAATATTGCACCCCAGAAACAAATGATTCACAAATTCCCCCTGGGCCATACACATAGGGCATACCTGCGGAGATAGAGCCATAAAAGGCCTCCTTTTCTGAATGTTGTCAACAGTATTAATACGGTCATGCAGGACAGTCCAAGCAAATGCTTTGACTTTAGGAGGGACCTTAGCTCCCCAAAGCAAAGAGGGAGAAAGGAGGGGAGGTCGGGGGGCTGACAGACATTAACGCCTTCAAAAATATTTAGTAGAGAAACTCCCAGCAGGCTCAAGGCATCAAACTCTAGAATCCTGAAAATTCTCAGAAAGGAAAACATTCTTAAGAAACTCAAGCAACGAAATTAGCTCACCAAAGGCCACCCCAATTGGGTCTCTACGGAAAGGGAGATTCCAAGAAAGGTCAGAAGTAGACCAACTAATGGAATCAGAAACAAATAAGTCCTTATGAATGCAAATAGAGAAAATCCTCCCCACACCATAAATTAGTCCAAAACCGAACGGAACTCCTAGACCCAGCATAAAACTTCACATTCCTACTGAAATTATGGTACAAATCAGAAATGGCACAATATCCCACCTGTTATTGTGCACACCATATTTGCTAGCAATGATGGACCTCCAGAAAGCCTATTTTTCAACACTGACCTCTAGAGCCACTTTCCTAGCAGAGCACGGTTTCTGACTTTAATGTTTCCCAAGTTAGGGCCCCCATCTTCTCTACTCTTGCACACAACCTCCAATTTAACCAGATGGTCTTTTTTCTTCTCTCCCCCTTCCCATCAAAAGTCCCTTTGCAATTTTTCAATCCTTTTACTAACTGAGATTGGCATCCTAAACAAGGACATATAATACGTAAGAATATTCCCTAAAGCCACATGGATCAATGTAATTCGACCCCCCAATTACAAGTAATTGCTTTTCCAAGTAGCCAACTTCTTCTCCATCTTATCCATCATCGACTTCCAAAACTGAATCCCCCTATGCTTACCATTCATAGAGAGACCAAGATATTTTCATAGGCCACTCTACTCTACTACAGCCCAAAAACCTAGCTTCTTCTTGACTAAATCCCTTATCCACATTGATGCCAAATAGACTGCTCTTTTCCAAGTTAACCTTAAGCCCATACATCATCTCAAATATTCTAAGAAGACACTTCATCCAAAATAGATTATCTCCCAAAGATTCCAAGAAGATTAAGGTGTCATTAGCGAACTGCAAATGAGACACCTCGATCTTATCTGAGCCAACCTTAAACCCATGGATTTTCCCAATGTCCCCAGCCTTGCTAAAGAGACAACTCAACACGACGCTCACCATTGGATTGAACCAATCCTTGGATATAATAGGTTCAGTCCCAGTTTCCTTAGGTTTTTGAGTATGGAAAGGCAGGAGGCACTTGTGTAAAGTCCAGTTAAGTTTGATAGTTCAGGAATACATGCTCGCCTTTTGCCCAATTCCCTCCTCTTTCCCTCATTCGAGATAGACTGCTGGAGTTCCACGGGAGGGTGAGGACCAGGATAGAGATAGACCTATGGCTCGAACCATGTTGCAATTGTCAGAATACTCACGCATTGCTTAAAGTCAGTGAGAAGAAATCACAAATTAAACTGCTCTTTCATCCCTTCATAGCATCTACAGTTCCATTCTTTCCGTACTTCCCATGTGATAGTCTCTTTTCACATCCAAATGCTTGGCGGAAGCCCGAAAAGAGTCCAAGCCGTTATAGATATTGGGGCAGATCTCAACTGCTTCTCTTTTTCTGAATTTCCCTCTTCCTATGGAACTCCCTCTTGAAACCAGGACCTGCTACAACAAGCTTGTGACTATAATAGAAACAAACGGTAAGCTCTATGCCCAGTCCATGTCCATGAAAAAAGGGAGAATGAACAGAATCTTCTTACAAAGGGCCAAATGATTGACTGCAAACAAATATGTGAAATGGAGTTGGATGTTTTGGGTATGTGTTGGTATTAGGTGTGGAAAATGGTAGCTAACTTTTGGTGGATTGGTGATTCAGACGAAAGAAAACTTCATTGGATATCTTTTGATACTATATATCAACTAGCCTGCTCAAAAAGTCTTTTCACACTCGGTCCAATTCCCACAAACTATCTTTGTGATTAGAGCCCCTGACCAATTAGAAACAAAAATATATCTCCCAACTAACAAAGAACCAAAGAATCTCACTCCACAATTTATCCACTGATTTTCAACATCAGTCAGTTCGAACCTCCACTTAGTTTCACCCTACATGTCCAATCAAACCATGAGCAAGAGGTCTTTCAACTTTCGTATAATTCTAAGCTGAGGCCGGGATCATTCATTTAGAAACCGGTAAAGAAGGTTGGAGTCACCATTTAACAGGATTCCTCTGGAAAAGATACTAAGGAGGAACATTCCACTGTTGGCGATGTGGAGCCCGCACAATTGCATAGCTGACTGATCAACTTTGCGAAAAGATGTCAAGTCTGCCAATATCATGGAAGCTCTGTAAAGTATGGTGCTTTCATGCAGAGTTAGCGCACCCTTATTGCACCTCCCAATGTAAACAGAACATGAAGCGCAACTTGAGCAAGTATCAAACCTTAGGCTCACTTCATGTCTAAGGCATGCCTCATATGTTGAGCTAAATTTAGTGTTCTAACTAAAAAGAAACTTGAGACTGAGAGATTTTTTTTTTTTGGTAATACTTTGAATATGATATTTGAATATATATAAGCTTTTTAAAACCCTTTTGAGGCTATATTTTCACATTAAGGAATTTCTTAAACATTTGAACGTTGGGTGTTAGTGGCCTGCAATATTCATTGGTTTATAACCCTTTTAGCACTCTATTTCACATCAAACATTTCTATATAGACATAGGAGGGATTTGGTACACTGGTACGCAATGTATTTCAAGACTTCTCAATCTTATGCAGGAATCAAAATCCTTACAATGAATTGGTCATTGAACATTTGTTATTCATTATGCAAATGAACAAGTCCATTAGCAAACCCATTTTGGCTTTTCCATACACAATAAATGTTACCACATATTTGTCGAATGGAAAGGACATTAAAAAAATAATTATTGGGGTGTGGAAACAGCCAAAATAGGTTTGCTACTAATATCATTAACCACCACCAGAAAAAGAAACAGCATTATTGCCTCTGTTAAAGTTATTTTCTTATATCATGGTTCTTATAAATGTTGTTTCACGTGCACCTATAATTATTAGATCATTGTATACTGTTTGATATACATGCATGTTTGTATTTCCTCATTATTTTCTTTATCTTCTATAGTTCTTTTCAGTTTAATTTTTCATTTTTTAAACTGAGTGTGAATCTAAACGACACCACCTCATGTCTGAAGCTCATAACAAACCATCTTTTAAACCATTAAGTCATCATTTAATGACAAAGAAGGTATGAGATATTTTAGGGTAAAATTTTTTTTTTTTTTTTGACGAGTATAAACAATATGAAAATGAGATAAATGAAGCATAAACAAGATGAAAATGAGAAACTCACCCAACACTTTCAGGCGAAAGCGCTTATATATGGGGCTTGCATGATCAACCTTGAAACCCATGTCTTCAAACATTTTTAACTGTATGTAAAATAAGATAATATTTAAAATTCATGATGACGAGATACATTGCAAATTAATATACTCAAATCACTCTCAATGCTGCCTTTATAAATCAAAAGCTGATATAGCACTGCCTTATATCACCTGTTCCAGAAAACCATCATTGGGGCAAATGAACTCGCAGCTTTCCCGTAAAGATTCAAGTGCATCTGCAGAAATATGTAGACAAGAAAGAGGAAAAAATGATGAAAACATATTTAAAAGTTGAATTGCCTAAGATTTCAAATTTCATTACTAAGAAAAAAAAATTCAGCTTCCCACAACAGAAACTGAAAGCCCACAGCCTGATCCCAAAATATAAACCCACAATATTCACGAGCTAAATGGATTTGTTCGAACCTTCTTGAGATAGTTTTTCGGTTCTCATCAGATATGATGTAATGATGGCTGCACTGCAATGAACAAACAGGTAAAGAAACCCTGAGGAGTTGATAAAGCAGAGAACTGGAAAATCAGATACCATGTAGGGTGGTCTCCAAAATCCCACAACTTTTAACCTCAAGAATTGATTGATATGAACAAAAACAGTCTCTTTTTTATTTGAAAATACCAGGGAGAAACGTGATACAGGAACAGCTGATAAACATGTTATGATTAAAAGTTTTTTTAAAAAAAAAAGAGATAACTCTATGCCTGAAAAATAAGTAACCAGGCAAACAAATTTGAGGCTGTATAGAGATCATACCAATACGAATAGTATCTCTTTTCTTGCCTTAAAAAGTTAAATTAGTCACATTCTCCTTTATTATCATTTATGTCAATCACTAAGGGAACTCCTACAAATTATGAGTGAAAATTACAGAAAAGAGTATTGACCTGTAGTACTCTACCCGAGTTTCTGTATGAGTTCCTTTTAATTCTCTGCTTTAATCTTCTCTATTTTATTATCTTCCTGAAATTCAATTCTCATGCAGCAACTTGATATGACAAACATGAATACAAGGACATAATGCAACTACAGATGACCAACCAGACAGCTAAAATTGTGAGCGAGAGGAAATTTCTGAGTTCGAAATTTTGAATGCAGCCTATTAATTAGAGCCATAATGGTTATTGTTAATATTAGACATTTGAGGAACAATAAAAGGCTCTAATTATTAATACTTTAATATTTGATACTCATCATATCCTTGCAACTACTAGAGCTGTAATCCAAAGGTATTTCAGAGTTAGTTGTCTCGTTTAGATCGGTTTTAAGTTTCAACATCTCCGGATTAAATGAGTCCTGCTTATCAAGCTAGCAAGGCTAAAGTAGTTATCATTATTTCCTAGGTTACATTACTAATACTACAACTTAAAAGTTAGTCAAATTAATTATAATTTTTTATCTGCTTCTGAGTTCATGAACTCAATTAATGAAGTCAATTTGGTCTTTTAGACCAGAATTTACAGTGAACTTGGTTAGGAAATAATTTGGTTCTTGCTTAGTCCAGATCTTCCACCCCATAGGCCATTACAAATTCTAAGTCAAACTTTGGCTGGTCATGCACGATAAGGGTACCCACTTTTAGGTTTCTTGAGTTATGACGATCTTGATTTTAAAAGCAACCAGAAATCGAGATTTTAGAGTATTAAAAAAAAGGAAAAGTGGTTAATTTGGATTCTAGAGGCTAAAAAGTACAACATATTTGAATAAAATGGTACTGTGTTTGAGAGAGATTCAATTCCTATTTTATTTTAAATATTAATGTATTATTTCATTGAAGAGATTCAATTCTATTGTTTTCTTTTATCTATTGATACTGTGCTAAAAAAGCATACCAACTCACTAGTCTTAAGAACTATGGATTAATTTTAAATTTGCCAAAAAATGGTATTGTGTTTGAGAGACAGATGAAAATAGAAATTGGCTTTAAAAAATGTCCTACCTTTTAGTTTTCATATTTTACTGTCCTAAATTTAATAATTCAAATCTTTAATATATAATTATATCATATTTTCATGTAAAATTAAATTTTGATAATATCTACTTTTTTATATTAAGTGAATGCAAAATTGTTTAGAATTAGAAATTAATTTGTTGACTAATACTATAAGATGTTTTTAGTTTATTATAAGTTAATTGTTAGTTTTACTTGTATATTCCTTTATTTTTTATTTTTCTAAATGTAAAATATTATACTTTATCTGATCAAACTATTTTTGACATGTTCACATTATTGACTGTTTCTTTGACCTGCACTTTTTTAGTAATGATCATATTATTTTTCTCTCTCTTCTTCTTTTTCTTCCTTTTTTTTTGTGCCCGGATCACTTTTGTTAACAATGTTCTTGATATGCAAAGTTTTCCTTAACATTTTTGCACAATGTTTCTTTTCATTTGACTTTTTAAATTTCATTTAAAACTTACATATTTTAATCAAATCAATTTTTTCTCACAATATTTTTCTGTTTTGGAGGTGCAAAAAAAACAAAAATCAACCTTCAAAATCTTGATTCTATTTGAAGTGGTTGTTTGTCTGGTATTTGTTGTTTTCAGACAATGAAAGCAAAATCGTTTGTTTTGGGGTGGAGGATCAGACCAGGGAATACAATGTCAGCGACATGTCGCCACTTCCCCAGTTGGCGACACGACATATGTGTATTATGTCGTTCTGCGGCGACATGAGCGACATCGGCGACATGGGGAAATTTTCAATTTTTTTGAATTTTTTTTTAAAAATTAAAAAAATGTTAGACATTTCTTTTTGCATTTTTTGATCTATTATGATGTATTTAGACACTATTTCCCTAGATTTCCCATCATTTCTCCCATATTTCCCTTTTCCCCCTCATAGATATGGCACTTGATTTCTAGTTTTATATATCTTTTAATTGACTTACATTTAGTTTTAGTGTAGCTTAATCAGATGCAGCATCTTTTTTTTACAGCTTACAAACTTGACAGCGTGTAAGCTAACCCGCCTCATGTAATGACTTCTAATGTATAGGCATTTTTTTTTTTGCATTTGTTGATGAATTTGGATGCATTTAGGCCTTAATTAGACATATTTAAAGTTTGGGGCAAAAAATCCATCATTTCCCTAACTTTTTCCCCCATTTCCCCAACTTTTCGCCATGTTTCCGACATGTCGCCAGATCAAACTGGAGACATCGACACAGTAAACCTTGGATCAGACAATGACACCAAATCCAAAGAAGCACAACCTTTGTAGCTTATAACATAGTATAAGATCGGATAGCGACATCAAATTCAATGAAGCACAACCTTTGTGGCTTACAATATAGTATAATCTTGTTTCACTTTTTATACTAAAAAGAGACCATCATACATCCCATCCCGTCCAATAAATGATCTCTATTTCTTAGAATCATTTTTTCAGTCGAATTTGAATTGGATTAGAATATGGATCCACACTCCAACTCCCTAGCACAGTCCTTGCGAAACTCTTCCTCCACATTGATGCCATATAAGCAACTCTTTTGCAAACTCACTTTGAGACCTAAGATCACCTCAAAACATCTAAGGATACCTTTCGTCCAAAAAATGGTCTCTCTCAATGCTTCCAGGAAGAAAATGGTATCATCAGCAAATTGCAAATGGGAAATCGACACCTTGTCCCCCTGCCTATGACAAAACCTCGGATCTTTCCCAGCTCCTCTGCTTTGGTAAGGAAACAACTCAAAACATCACTCACAAGGGTGAACAAGTAAGGGGAGAGTGGATCCCCTTGAAGCAACTCCCTGGACGAAGGCACTAACCCAAAAATCCCTCCATTAAGGAAAAAATATAAGTTAACATTCCTAATACATCCTCTAATCCATCAGCACCACTTGTTTGAGAACCCCTTCCATTTTAGGATTGACTCCACACACTCCCATTCAACCCGATCATATGCCTTTTCCAGGTTAACTTTGAGCACAAATCCCAATTCCTTGGTTCTCATTTTTTCCTCAACACAATCATTAGCAATCAGAATGCTATCCATAATTTTCCTACCCTTGATGAATGCACTCTGATTTTTTGACACCACCTGGCCGACAACTTCCTTCAGTCTATTAACCAGCACTTTGGCAATAACCTTATACACACTAATAACCAAATTAATGGACCAGCCAATCCGTACAGGATCGGTCAGGACGGGATCGGTCAGGACGGGATCGGTCAGGACCAATCCGGTCCCAAGCCACGATACAACTATTGTATCGTGAGGCTCTGGACTAGACCGGTACAACCGGTACCGGTTTGGACCGGTCAGTACAACTGGTCCGGTGACCGGTACAACTGATACAACTGGTCTGTATTTTTTTTTGTTTGTTTTGTTGTTTGAATTTATAAATTGAATGGTCCAGACTGGTACCATCGGTTCGGCGACCGGATCCATACCGGACGGTACCGCCAATCCAGACCGGGATCTGTCAGGACAGGTCCGGTCCACAGTCCCAAAAGTTTAAACCTTGAATCTAGTAAGGTGCCAAAGAATCTACCTCCCAATTGTATTAAGTCAGTTCTTAACAGATGTCTTCACATTACTGAGGCCTCTCCCCTCATTAAGATATCCTTGAAAAATGCTCGTCTCTGGGAAGACCTAGTAAAGATCATGGAACGAACTTGTAGTGACCCTAACCCAGATTTAATAGTTAATTAATAATTAAGTGATTTAACCATTCTAATTATTCATGTTCTG
>JAUPMG010096544.1:0-12411 GCA_031762675.1 Pachysandra terminalis
ATCGTATCGATAAGGTCGATACTCGATACGTATCGCCCGATACGGGCGATACGATACGATATTTAGAACCATGGTCGTGGGTGATGCCGGTATCGTTAAGTTCTCTTCTAGATTAGTGGAGATTTCTAGGTTTGGGGGTGTGAGGGGCCCTATCATGTACTGGGTTGTCTCGGGCAATACTCTAGCTTACTTGGAGGGAGAGAAAAAAGAGGGTTTTTGAGAAGGTGCGATTAACCTTGAGTAATGTGATTGACGATGTGTTGGCTTCAGTAGCTTCTTGGGTTTCTATATCTATTGAGTTTAGGGGTATGTCCATTTCTGATGGCATTAGAGGATAAAAGGAGACCTCTTTACCATTACTTGCAATATAGCTTGGAAGTCCTGGGGGAGGGAATGACTAAGTTAAATTTGATGGGTGTTCTTTGGGGCTTCGGGGATTGGTGGGGTTTTTCAGAGACCACAATATTCTGGTGTGACTAGGAAGGGAATGCAGCGTGGGTGGAGTTGAGTGTATTTCAGATGGGAATCAGAGAGGCAAGATCATAGGGGTTTCGAGTCTTTGAGGTAGAGGGGGAATCTTCGACTATCATAGCATTTGAAGGTTGTAAATGAACCGGATCATGTACCTCGATGCACATGAACCCGGATTTGCAGGGGAAGATCTCTATCAAACCGGATGTCGTCCCACGTCTGTATGTGTGATTACTAGAACCAGACACAGTAGTATCCACACTTAAAACGAACAGGGCTCAAGTATGGAACCCAAAAGCAAACCGGACCTCAAGGATGAAGAAGAGGTGAAGAGATGAAGAGAGAGAGAGAGAGAGAGAGAGAGAGAGATTCTCTAGGGTTTGGATCAAACATATGAAGCATGTTATGGGCTAAGAGGAGTCTTCTAAAGTATCTTTTCATGCATTGTTTGATTATCAACTTTATTCACATGCATTTGCTTTGGGGTAAGGTTCTTTATGTCCCCCCCCCCCTATGTATTTATTAATTTTTTTAATATACAGGTCGGGGTCACTGCCTCAACCCCGCTCTCACCGTTAGAGCACCTCAAGGCCTAATTTGTCTTAAAGGGTATTAATTAAAAAAAAATGTATATATATATATATAGAAGACTCCACTGAATTCCTAGTTTGACTCAACCTCCTAACTAATAGGAGGGAGTCTCACACACTAGGACTCTAGCCTAGTATGGATGTCCCGTGTATTGGGGATCTGGATCATCCCATCTCAAGTGGGCCAACCGGATCGACCCATAACATATATCCAACATCTCCCACTCGTCCATAGTGGGCACTAGTGAGTGCGCATCTCTTATATACATCAGAACTCCCTATCTTGGGTGCTAATCATAGAGGTCGTTGAGTGTGCGAACGACAAGTACAAAGTAACGGGTGAGCGACACCATATTAAGTTTCCATAAAATTAACATGGAGACACTCTCAAAAGTTTCGCCTATGCTCCAGACCCATTTGGCCACATCGGATTAAGTATTTATACCCCCTCATGAGATCAAGCTCACATCTCTGTACTCAACCACCAGATTCATAATAGTGTGCTCATTTAAAATAATTCATATAGTTTACATATATATCAGATACATATAAGTAAAAAGATGAAACATCAAAGATGATAATTTTAAAACATGAGCACATTTCTCTATGAATCGTCTCTCTCTGAATGTGATGCCAAATAGTCTTCCCTAAGCCTCATGCCATTTAGCTTTGACCTAATTTCTTTCCCAGTCAAACCCCTTTTAGACCGTATAATCCATGGCCATAGGAAAGAATGCTAGAGTAGCGATCATCAAGTCAAACTTCATGACATGATCAAAGGTAAATAAGGGTATAAGTTGATCCTCACAGGGATCATCCTGATCTCACACAGCAAGGAAATATGGATCCATTCATTTTCTCTTAAAGGTAACGTTGCTACTAGCATATGTGGTATACAACACATGTTACGGTGGAGCTCTAGGCCCAGCCAAGAGTATGTCAACCTCCAACACCGTACGGATTTTAGTCTAGTCTCAATCCATGCACCTAACCTGAGCTTCTTAATCTAAGTCACAACTCTCAAGCGCCTTAATAAAGGTCTCACATCCGACTTTATCAGGTAAAAATCGATTCCCTAAGGAGTCTCATCCTGGCTCTATCAGAGCGACATATGACTCACAGATTCCTCTAAATGCCTCCGATGGTAAAAGTCCTCTTAATGTTTCATCCTACTCGCAATGCATGCACCAGGCTGGTTGCTGTGTGAGAAGCCGACCACTGGCCTGGTGACATGTCGTATCCATATCCATATAATATGGTGGTAATGTTTGTGTAAAGTGTGCATTGTAATACACGATCTCATGCCTCATGAAAAATAAACTTTAAATTTCTCATACATGAAATATAATGTAATATGAGATGTCTACATATCAAATGTAAATAAAATTTGTGCCACCTAACAGAAATTACAATCTACGTAATCCCATCTCTTTGACATGAACCTTAAAAGCATGTCTAGCTATAGGTTTAGTCATGGGATCAGCTGTCATCTCTTGAGTAGGGATATATGTAAGGGACACGTCTCCATGTGCAACTCTGTCTCTGATGTAATGATAGTTAATGTCGATGTGCTTCTCCCTGCCATGGCATTTGGGGTCTTTGGCATAGGCCAACGCTGCCATGTTATCACAATAGATGGTGATTGCCCCTACGCTAGCTCGAAAGACTACAAGATCCTGTAAGAATTGCCTTAACCATACGGCCTCTTCGATGGCTGCAGAACAAGTTATGTACTTTGACTCCATGGTGGACAATGCGACACAGATTTGCTTCTTGCTACTCCAAGAGATGGCCCTGCCACCGAGCAAGAATGTGTATCTTGACATAAACTCTCGATCGTCTAGATCATGTGCCTAGTCCGCATCGCTGTAGCCTCATAGCTACAAATCTGCTCACTAGAAGCAAAGCATGTAATTTGCTTTCCCACGTAGGTATTGAAGAATACGTTTCACTGCCTTTCAATGAGTTTGCCTTAGGTTACTCTGGTAACGGTTGACTAAGCCAACCGCAAAATTAATATCAGGTCGTGTACACATCATAGTGTACATCAGACTACCTATAACACTAGCATAGGAAGCACGAGTCATCTATTCCTTCTCTTCTTCGGTCTGTGGACAAAGGGCAAGATGTAATGAAACACCCGTCTCGACAAAAGTGTTGGGTTTAGTATCGTACATTTTGAAACACTCAAGTACCTTATGTAAGTCTCCTAGGACAAACAAAGAAGCCTCTTAGCGCGATTCCTTTGAATCTTAACACTGAGCATGTAATCTTCCTCACCTATGTCCTTCATCTCAAAACTGAAGAAAACCACTTTTTAGTGGTGACAATCATCTCCTTGTCATTCCCTGTTATCAATATGTCCTCAACATACAGTGACAAGATAAGAAATCTCCTACCATAGTGTCTAACATACACAGTTGTCTTCTTGGATCAGCATGAAGCCAAACTCTATAACGGCTTGATGAAATTAAAGATACCACTATCTGGATGACTGTTTCAGGCCATATATGGAGCTTTTGAGTTTGCAAACTCTGTGCTCATGTCCCTCGGCCACGAAACCCTCAAACGGATCCATATAGATCTCCTCATCCAGTTCTCCATCGAGAAGCGCAGTTTTGACGTCCATCTGGTAGAGTTCCAAATCTAAGTGTGCGATAATAGCTAGAATGAGGCAAATGGAGAAAAATCTCACTACTAGTGAGAATGTCTCCTCATGGTCAATACTCTCTCTCTCTCTCTCTCTCTCTCTCTCTCTGGGTATAATCCTTCGCCACGAGATGGGTCTTATATCTCTTTACACTTCCTCCTGCCTTGCACTTGACCTTTAGAACCCACTTGTTTCCAATGGTCTTGTACCTAGGGGGAAGATCAACAAGTTCCCAGACTTGCTACTTCTCCATGGAAATCATTTCATCTTGCATAGCAGTCATCCACTTCTACGAAGCAGGTGATGATAACGCCTCCTGGTATGAACCGGGCTCATCATCATCGAGCGTGATAGTCTTGAACGACTCACCCTCTATCTTAAAAAGACAACAAGGAATCTATTCACGACTACTCTTACGCATGGGAATGCTGGAATTCGTGTCCTCTGGGATTCACTCCCACTGTCCACAACATTCCCAGAATCCGTAGGATCTTGCTGAGAACCGACTTTCTCAATGGCGTTTGGACATGGGTGATCATCGTTGATCCCAACTCTGGCTCATTCATCTAAAAAAACTCTAGATTCATCCCTAACCTTTTCCTAGTTGGGAACTCATCCTCGATGAAATCCACATCACGTGACTCAATCTGTGTTAGACCCCATCTGTTTGTTCATGGACAAAGACGTAGTACTTAGAGTGCTCTGAGTATCTAATAAAAATGCACTTAACGGCCCTCTTGTCTAGCTTTCATGTGAGTTAGGTCAGTCGCTCTACCTGTCCATGACTGGTATGGTGTGCTGGGGACTGACTTCATAGGGACATGGTTCAGGATGTAGGTTGCAGTCATCAGTGCGTCTCCTCAAAGGCTAATGGGTAGGTTTGCATGTGCCATCATTGATCTCACCATGTCTAACAAGCTACAGTTCCGTTTCTCTACAACACCATTCTGCTGAGATGTGCCAGTGATTGTCAATTACCTACAGATTCATTTTTCGTCATACAACTCTAGGAATAAATCTGATAAATACTTGCGTCCTCTATCGGTACGGCACTTGATGTATCAGTCCAACTGGTTCTCGACTCAACCACGAAACGTCTAAAGCTATCTAATGCTTCTGAATTGTGGGAAATCCAGTACACAACCATATCACGTGTAATCATCAATGAATGTGATGAAAATGGCCGATTTCAGGAACAAAAGGAATGAGATTCCAATATTGATTAGTGATTCAGGTATAGTTGATGATCCAAAGGGAATTGAAAAGGAACTCACAAAGTATTTTAGGAAGCTGTATTCTTCGGATTAGAGTTATTTCTTTGACCTTAGCAATCTAGAGGGGCCTAAAATTGAGGAAAGCAGAGGGGTGGATTGAAAAGAATTCGAGCTAGAGGAGGTGAAGAAGGCGGTGTGGGAATTGGATAGGAATAAAGTTCCAGGCCCGGATGGTTTTTCTACGGCTTTCTTCCAAGATTGTTGGGATATTATTAAGGTGGACTTGATGAGGGTATTCAAGGAATTTCATTCGAGTGGGGTAATCAATAAAGGGACTAATTGCTCATTTTTAGCATTGATTCCTAAAGTTAAAGGGGCGGCTAGAACCGAGGATTTTAGACCTATAAGTCTTACGACTAGTGTTTACAAGATTATTGCAAAGGTTTTAGCAAATAGACTTAAAGAGGTCATTGGGGATGTGGTATCCAGAAATCAAAGTTCGTTTATTAAGGGGAGACGGATCTTGGATAGCATTCTTATTGCGAACGAGTATATTGAAGAGAAAAAGAAATCGGGGGAAGAAGGTCTTATACTTAAAGTGGATTTGGAAAAAGGCATTTGATAAGGTTGAATGTAATTTTATAAAATCAGTCCTTGAATGGAAAGGCTTTCCAGAAAGATGGCATAAGTGGATCCCCTCTCCCCTCTTCTGTTTACTCTTGTGAGTGACGTTTTGAGTTGGTTTTTCAGGAAATCAGCAGACCTTGGTAAAATTCAGGGCTTTAAGGTTGTGAGGGATAGAATTTCTGTGTCCCATTTGCAGTTTTCCCATGACACCGTCATTTTCTTAGAAGCATCAAAGCTCAATGATTTATGGACCAATTGCATCCTTAAATGCGTTGAAATGGTTTCTAGCCTAAATGTGAATTTGGAGAAGAGTAGTTTGTCAGGAATCAATTTGGAAGAGTCTCAACTTCAGGAGTGGTGTAATTCTATGGGGTGTGGGGTGGGGAGTTGGCCGATGAAATATTTGGGGATGCCTTTGGATGGGAAGCACAAGAGTGTCCAATTTTGGACGCCGGTTTTAAACAAAATGGAGAAGAGGTTGGCAGCATGGAAATTTGATTATCTTTCTTTTGGGGGGCATATTATCTTAATATTGCAAAAAACACCATTCTATATAGAATCTGACCGCTCTTTCCAAGGGTCAGGAAACACCATTGAGAAAACAGCATATATATAGAACAAGGACTCACCCACTCAATACCAGCCAATCTGATAAAATGCTTCCAGACCCGTCTCGCCCACCAGCAGTCAATAAAAAGATGATCCATAGATTCCCCAAACCTCAAGCACATTGGGCAGGCTTAGGGGGACAAAAGCATATATGGCCTCCTTCTTTGCAGCAAGTCCGTAGTATTAATTCGATACAAAAGGGTCATCCATGTGAAGACTTTGACTTTAGGAGGAACCCTAGCCGTCCAAAGTAGGGAAGTAGAGAAAAGGGGTGGTGAAAAAGAGACCTGATCAGATAATAAGACAGAGCAAAAAGACTTTATAGAAAAACAACCACTAGAATCGGGACTCCAAACTCTCGAATCAGAATTGCTACCACCAGTAACCACATTCTTTAGTAACTCAAACATAGAGGCTAATTCATCAATCTATATCGACCTAGGATCCTAGAGAAAAGGAAGGTGCCAAGAAAGACCCGAAACTGACCAATTAAGAACATCGGACACAAGGGAATCTTTATGAATGGATAGCCGGAAGACTTGGGAATTTGGATGCCAATATGGAATCCCCCCACCATGGGTCTAACTAGAAACGAATAGATGAACCTGACTCAACGGAAAATCTCACACTTATGGAAAATATGAAACAAACCAGAAATAGCCCTCCAAGGGCTAGCCGATCAGATAGCAGCCAAATGATTGAAATCCTAACCGTTTTCATGAATACCGTACTTACTTGCAACAATAGATCTCCACAAAGCATCTCTCAACGCTGAATCTCCAGAGCCATTTTCCAAGAAGAGCTTTATTTCTGTTTTGGATGTTACTAAGAGGAAGGCCGCCAAAGTCCAAACTCCTTTGGTTTACACACATCAGACCACTTAACTAAATGATCTTTCTTCTTCCCCTCCCTCCCCACACCACCACCACCACCACCACCATCCCAAAGAAAATCCCTTTGAATTTTTTCAATCCGATCGCTCACTGCTTTTTGCATTTTGAATATGGACATAAAATCCCTTTGAATTTTTTCAATCACTTAACTAAATGTTCTTTGAAGCCTGGATGAGGGTGACCCTCCCACCCAAAGAAAGGTAATTTCTTTTCCAAATGCTCAATTGTTTCTCCATTTTTTCAATGACTGGCTTCCACATCTAAACCCCACGATGACTTCCATTCACAAAATACCCAGATATTTCATAGACCATTCCCCCACCCCACACCCCAACATCCGAGCACACTCTAAATGAACCATATCCTTCACATTAACTCCAAACAGACTACTTTTTTCCAGATTGACTCTAAGACCTGAGATCATTTCAAAACATCTAAGTATGCCCTTTATCCAGAAAATGGTATCTTTTGACACTTCAAAGAAGAAGATTGTATCATCTACAAATTGCAAGTGCGACAGAGACACCTTGTCCCGACCAACTTCAAAGCCTTTAATCTTCCCCAACTCCTCCGCTCTCGTAAGAAAACAACTCAGGAGTCAGGATATCACTGACCAGTGTGAACAAAAAACGAGATAAGGGATCACCCTGACGTAGACCCCTAGACGATGACACTAATCCTATGACACCCTTGTTTAGAAGGAAAGAAAGCTAACATTTCTCAAACACTCTTCAATCCACCTACACCATTTATTTGGGAATCCTTTCCATCTTAAGACTGAATCAACACACTCCCACTCTACTTGGACATAAGCTTTTTTCAAATCCACTTCGAGTGGAAACCCCGATTCTCTTTTTCTAACCTTTTCCTCAATACATTCATTTGCAATCAAGATACTATCCGTAATTTGTCTCCCATGAATGATTCTCAATAACAAGATATTATATTGCTATAAATAGGCTAAATGGCTCCCTTCACTTTGAACATGGTCATAGACTTGGTTCAAAATGGCAAGCTCTTCCCGTCCAAGAAATTGAACATGGATAAAATCAAACTCAAGTTAAGGCCAACAAAAAACTCAAAGATATGACTTTGCTCTACTTTTCTCTGTAGGACATTGCATATGTTATACACACAAGCTCATATGGATCATTAAAATCCAGTTCCTCCCAAATACGTCTAAGAGAAGCAAAGTAACTTGAGAGAGGCTTCTCCCCCTGATGATGTGGGCAATATCTTGCCTCAATTGATAGATTCTTGCAAAGTTCTTGACTTGTGAGTAAGTTTGGTGGGGCCGCATACCAAATGTCTGTTGCTGTCCTAAAAACATAAAACTAGTACTCAACTTGGACTCCATAAAATTAATCAATATTGATATAGCAAAGGTTTTCTGCCTCCCACCTTTCATTAGATGGATCATTCATGACTGATTCTTTCATCTTTCTTGAAAGATATTCTAGCTGACCACTTCCGCCAATGTACATCTTCAATGCTTTTGACAATGAAGGTAAGTTGGTCCATTCAATTTCACAGCTATCATAGGCACTCCCATATTCCAGAAAGAAGATCGAAGAATATTAGAATCCCCTGTACTGACTAAGTTTACTTCTGAATTACTGTTGATAGATATATTAGCAGACTTGAAACCATATTCCAGAAAGAAGATCGAAGAATATTAGAATCCCCTGTACTGACTAAGTTTACTTCTGAATTACTGTTGATAGATATATTAGCAGACTTGAAACCAAGTGCGCACCACACAGAGAAAACAACACAATACTCCACTCAAGAAACATCAACCTTAGTTGTGATAGTGGGGCTGGAAATACACCCCCAAAATACTGAACTAACAAACCGCCGCAAATCTTGAGATCAACACAAATAAACTGCAAGGAAAAACCCTAAAGAACATGCTTAGGGTTGTGATTTTGGTACCCTAAAGAAAAAACAGCAACTAGCACCTTCAAATTGAACCATTAGCAGCCAAAAAAAAATGTTTTTCCTCACATACAAAAAAAGGACAGACTCACATCTAATCGATATACATAAAGGCTGTATTTACTGGTTTCTTAATCCATTGGGATCAAAACATCTCAACAACCTTTAAACAACCCCTAAAAATCCCAGAAGAAACACTATTGTCTGATTCTTACCAAAGAAAGTTGGGTTCGAATAAAAAGAAATGTAGATCCGACCTTTCTAGGAAAAACAATCAATGGTGCAGGTCTTTATATGATGTCAAGGACAGTTGCACTTCTTGTGTGATGATGGCCACCAAAAAAATTATCCCACTCTGATACCAAGTTGGTTTTGTGGATCTGATGTATTAGGGTTTTTACAAGGGAAGAAGAAAGAGAAAAAAGAAGAGAAAGAATAGCATTTTTTATGTGTTGTTCACATCCCACTTTACCTTTTATTATCTCTGAGATAATTAATATGTAGAAAGACATAAATGCCTTTAAAATATGTATTACAATAGTCTCTGTTTGGAATCAAAAGGCGGCATGAAGGCTTGATTTTAATTGTTTGATTGTTGAGGGGGATGCCTCTGTTATTTGACTGGGTAAGGTGGTAGTGTTGATTCTTGGAATCTTTAAGATGATTTTGGCTGCTTCCTTGAGGGTATGTTTTCTTTGACTAAGCAGAACAGAAAATGATTTGGCAGATCAGTTGGCCCAGAAAGGTGCAGCTCAGGTTCTATGTGTGTACGGGTGGATTTAGATCGTTAGGGCTGGTTCTTTTGGCCTTTTAATCTGACCTAGTGCCCTGGGTGTAGACATTTGTGAATGTTTTTTAGTTGCTATTTTTACTATATTTTTAGCCTCTAATTTTGTTTTATTTTCATCTCCTTTGGGCAGCTTGGGATTCATTTCAATCCCTGCTTCCTTATCAGTTGTAATGTTTATTTTTCTTTTTTTAATCTTTAATTGAGTTTAATAAAATAAAAATGGAAACGGAAAAGAAGAATGATCAGTTGGTAGACATTTTGACCAAAGGAGTAAGCAAGGCATGAATTAGGATATTATTAGCAGGTTAGGGGTGATAGATATATAAGCTCCAACTTGATGGGGAGTGTTACCTGGGAATGAATGGTCCTTGTCTACTTTATGGATATAGGTGACATATATCTATATAAAAAAAAAAAAAGAAACTAGGGAGGGACCGGCAATTCAACCAATTGAACCATCCCTTTCTCCCAAATCTTCCTCTTCTTTCTTTTCTATCTGCTTCTTTGCGTCAAAAATAATCCTTCCCAACTGAACATGACTTTCCACTATCTCATCCATTATTTTTGGGATGATAAAATTGTTAGGGCTCCTAACTACAGTTTTGAAAATATCTATCTTTGACCATGTTATTGATCTCTTGTCGTCTGCCACAAGAATTGCCAATGACTTCTAGGTGGCAATACTGCAATGGTAAGGAGAAGGTCCAAAGATGTTGATCCACATCATCCACTACTGATCCTCCATCACTTAGAAGTGATTCAAATAAAAAAAAAGGGCATTCAACATGAATCCATAGCTCAAGCCCATTGAAAAATACTCCTTCCTCCAATAAAGATCCTTTGGGCACAACTTGAAGATGGCAAAACAATCCACACAAGCTTAACCTTCTTACCTTCACCATATAATTAATTATAAAATTTGGTTATTCTACAAGTTCCACATTCAAAATCTTCTTCTCATAACATATTTGAGTTAGTTTTCCACGTGTTTTCATTATAAGTACAAAAGAGAACTTCACCCACTTTGAATCATTTCCATCATCTTTGTCTCTTGATGCTATTTCAAATCTTTCCTTTTGTTTTGAGAACATGTGGCATCTCATGCATCTTTGGAAAGCCATCCAAAAGAAGAGAAATTGTAGTTTTAGTTGTCTCTTATAAAAACAAACTTGAATACATGAAAGTGCGGAATAAGATTGATAAAGCACTTTTGGGTTAATCACAAGTCCTCAAGTCAAACTTCTTGAAAGATTAATAGTTCTATAATTTTAGGAAGGGATATCATAGGGGCATGGTGTAAAGGATGGGCGGATCCCGAGTTGGACCGTCTAATACAACTCGGGTTCGGCTTGGTCTGAGACATGATACATATAGTAGTCAATCTCAGTTGAACTCGTTCGGATCGTCCAATCCAACTCGACCGAGTCAAAACAAATCGATCGAGACAATTAATTTATCATTTTTTTTGTTCTTTTGGCTCATTGTTTGACTCGGTGGATCCTCATATGGATCAAACTCAGGATTGACTGGGAATTATCACGATCCGATCCTCGGGTTAAGACACTATCCATAAGGGGGTTAAAAAGTGGAGATAACCATCTCCTTCAAACTGATGGTCAAATATAGAGACGGGCTCATTAGTGAACCTACGAAGCAGAGGTAAAAATCCAAATGGCAAATAAAGAAGGGAATTTAAGATTTACATTCCTTTTTATGAATAAAGGGAATGTATATGTGAACAAAACAAGGTTATCAAAACGCCTAGGTGAGGCCAGGCGATATAGACCTGGCCATCGCCTAGGCGACATTTAGAAAAAAAAAACAAAGCTATAATAAATAAATACCATATATATCATTTATAGAAACCATTGGAGGTTTACGTGGTCATTAACTTCAGGGCCTTGGGGATTAGTCGTGGTGCGCGCAAGTTATCCCGGACACCCTAGTTATAAAAAAAATAATATGCCAATATTTGAAATAGAATTTAAATATTTTATAATTCAGAAGTAATAATCTCATAATTCCATAGTTAGAAACATAATTAATGATTTTTTTGATAATTGTAACATAATTAATAATTTCATAACTCAGATTAGATATTTACGCTTAGAAACTAAATTCAGAATAAGCAAAAAAAAAAAATAATAAAAAAAAACAGGGGCAGTTAGCGCAATAGGAGGAAGGGGAGAGTCTAGAGAGAGGAAAAGGAGAGAGAGAGAGAGAGAGAGAGAGAGAGAGAGAGAGAGAGAGAGAGAGTGTTGGCACTCGGCAATTGCAGAGTTACCGGACTGCCGCAACTTATATGAAAAAAAAAAACGAAGAGAGGGGACAAGGGAGAGAAGAGGAGAAGAACAAGAGAGAGAGAGAGAGAGAGAGAGAGAGTATACCTGGTTTGTCTCGTGTTTAAGCTCTAGGGTTCAAATGTTGAACTTCAAGTCTTTAACTCATAAAGAGGCTTATTGTCTCGTGTAATGAAGACCTTTAAATCTGTTAGTGTGGGCGAGTGGGCCGTGAGGCCCACACAACCCCTTTTTCTCTTTTCCTCTTTTTCCTATGTACTGTTTTAGCCCTAGTTCTAGTTAATATATAAACTCTCTCTAATTGAGGAGAGTAAGTTTTGCTGCCACAA
>JAUPMG010096555.1:0-12411 GCA_031762675.1 Pachysandra terminalis
CCCGCCCCCCCCCCCCCCCCCCCCCCCCCCCCCCCCCCCCCCCCCCCCCGCTGGTGTGTTTCTTATAATGTTGTAGATGTTTCATTTGTTGTGTTTCTTATAATGTTGTAGATGTTTGATTAAGAGATGAGAGGACTTGCATGCATTCACATAGAAATATGCGGGTGTTCTTGGCACCAGTATTAGGCCCTAGTGCTTAACTAAGTTGGGGTTAAGATTCAAAGTAAAATTTGTTCTCTCTGCAAGTGGAGAAAAAAAATTGGATTTCAATTGGTGTTGGTTGGTTAGAAGATCTCGATCTCAGAAATTCGTAAGGGGTTTTCATCTGTCTTAACCTTCTGAGGGGAGGGAATCTCTTGGCTGGAGAAATGTGTGAAGAGGGCTTGTGATCCATGAGCAGTGTCTGGGTGCTTGGGAGCTCTTCGGTGTAAGGATGGAATGATCTTTGCCCTTCGTCAAGCGAATGGAAATGGGGCATTTATCAAGGTTTGAAAATCGGGATTTGCTTACCATCGAGTTTCCTCGTTTATTATTCTGGAAGGGAAGGTGGGATCTGGATGGAGGGAATTCTAGGAAGTGCTGAAGAGGGTGGAAAGTTTGAAGGTGAAAGGAATGGGAGTGGTGAAGAGGGATTTGCTTGCCGATGGGTATTCGGAGGGGGTGGCGGAGGCAGTCACATCGTCTTCTGTCAACCCTAGGGCAGAGTTGGTGTGTGTTTCAAAGTGGTTTTGTTATCTGGCTCTCCTGCCATTCTGAAGGAACCCAATGGGGGCAATGTGCCGGATCCCAAGCAGATTATTTTGTCAAAGCCGTTGAAGGTAGGGAATGGGATTTGCTTTGAGAAAAGTTTGGTGGGTCAGTTCCAAGGAGAACCCCCTGACTTGGCTTCCATCGAACAATGGGGGAAGGAGAACTGGGAATTTGTAGGGAGGTTCTCAGTTAAGAATCTTTCTGAAAATCTATTTTATCGCTTCAGTCAGTTTGGAACGCTCGGCACATCTTAGAAGGTCATAGAGAGTTTAATGGGAGAGTTCTTTATCTGGGCTGGGGTGGGATGTAGTAGAGGGGTTGAAGCTTTGTAGTTTATTTCAATTCGAGTACTAGGGCTTCTGCTTCACCTTTGGTGTGAGGAACTGTATTATAGTATTGGTGAAGCCTGTGGGGGTATGTGAGGTTGACCTGAAATTAGATGAAGGAGCTCCAGTGGTGTCAGCTCTTGGTTCGTGGGTGTTCTCCCATTCTGGTTACGATTCAATGCCGGTGTGAGGTGTTCGAATGTACGATCTGGCCAAAGGTTAAGCCGAGATCCATTGTGGTGCTACGGTCTGCTGCCGTTAGAGGTAGTTCGCCATTGTCGGACCTGAAATTAGGGACGACCCTCGTTTGGATTTGGGCCTTAGTGGGGTTTCTCAACGTTTGGCCCATCCTAGTGATTTGAAGAGTAATAGTTTGGTTGGGTCTTTGGCCCAAGCTAGTAAGGAGGGGAGAAAACACGGTTTGGTCGCGCGGCCTAGCTTTGGCCCTATTCTTGATGTTGTCAAGGGAAAATCAAAGTGAGTGGGCTCTAGTGCGTCTCTTAAGACCCAACTTGAGGACTATTCGCAGGAGGGGCCTTGTTCGAGCTTTGCTAAGACGAATGGGGATTTGATGTGGGTCCGGGTGATCAGGGAGGTGATTGGGAGAAAGAGTTCACCGAGTCTGTGTGTTCGTTCCTGTGGGGTGCAGCTGTGTGGTTTCGTGGGTGACGGTGGTAGTACTACCTTGGCATTTGTATATCCGATAAATTCAATAAGGTAAAATCTGTAATTACACAAAAAATTAGGGAGTATATTTAAATTTTAGTAAATTAGCTAATACATTTGAATTTGACTTGTTTTTTTTTTTTTTGATGAAAAATGAAGATATAAATAGATTAAAGAATACACAAGGCAATAAAGCCACAGAGCAGTGGACAAACCACCACAAAAACAAAAACAACAAGAACAAATACAAAGACCAAAAACCAAAAACCAAAATACAGATAAACTATATCGCCACAACTACTAACTCAATCGGCACAACCCCACTATAGAATGATTCGGATACAACTCCTTCTCTAGCCATACGATCCGCCAGCCCATTGGCACTTCTTAGAACATGTGAGCAATCTAAATGTAAGCCCTCCCCAAGAGATAGTGCCAACAGAAAGCAATGATAGTCTCCACGAGTTACAATTTTTCTCCTTCATCCAATGAATAACAACCACTGAATCCCCCTCGACCACCAGGTTACGGAACCCCTGCCTCCAGGCTTCCCTCAATCCCATAACCAATGCAAGTAACTCAGCCCTCATTGCGTTACCTTCCCCAATCGGCCCAAAAAACCCATGTAGAACACATTCTGTATGGTCCCTAAACACTCCATCAACCCCAGAGGGGCCCGGATTCCCCACAGAAGATCCATCGAAATTTAGCTTAATCAAGCCCGCCGTAGGAGGGATCCACCTCGCCCGAACCTAAAGATGTGAAGTACGCAACATCGCCACTGAACTCCAATCTCTAGTCACTGATGCAACTGAAAGCCCTCTGAACTCCTCTCTGGAAATCACCCAAGAAATAGCTGAAGTGGAGGCACTATCAATACTATGTTGAGTACTATGGCACCTGTCCTCAAATATTCTACTATTTCTTTCCCTCCAAATGGCCCAAAAATTGCAAAAAATAAAAAACAAAACCCTATATAGCATCCTCCCGCATTTTCCCATCCAAGGAAACCTCTATTGTCCTAAAAAAGACTGGACATCGAAGGGCAGCACAAAAAACATACTCACCATGCTGAAAAGGGTAAACCACACCTCCCTGGCAACCTTACAATGGATAAAAAGATGATCAACTGATTTCTCTATCTGCCTGCACATAAAACACATCTGAGGAAAAATAGTTAGATATTTCTGTTTCCTCTGAAAGACATCCTGAATATTAATCCTCTTATGTAGAGCCAACCAAACAAAAGCCCTAACAGTAGGGGGAACAGCCGACTTCCAAAGATAATTGAAAGGAACCGAACACAAGGGAATAGTAGGAACTACCCTCAAAAGAGGAAAAAAAAGGACCGGGACAAAAACACACCATGACTATCATGAGACCAAATTTTACGATCAGCACGAGCCAGGTTAATACAAACATCCTGTAAATCCACAAAAAGGGAAGACAACTCAGCCATATCAGCAAGCCTAAGGTCCCATCTAAACTGAAGATTCCAAACTAACCCAGAAGGGGCCCAGGACAGAATATTAGCCACCAAAGATCTAACCAAAATCTAACTAGACCCAGATCCAACCAAGAACCAAGAGTAAGAAAGGAAAGATGGGGCAAGGTCGAAAACAGCTTTCCACAGGGCAGACCCGGACACCCTCCAACGTGGATTAATATCCCAACCATTATCATGAGAACCATACCTGCTATGAATAACTTCGTGCCATAAAGTATCTCTTTCGATGCAAAAACGCTAGAGCCATTTCCCAAGAAGAGCCATGTTCCTAGCAGCAATGTTTCCCAGATTAATACCCCCTTTCTTTTTCTCATAGCACACAACATCCCATCTAAGTAAATGATCCTTTTTAACAAAACCTCTCCTTTCCCAAAGAAAATCACGTTGGCATTTTTCAATAATCTTAACCACCCTACTTGGACATTTAAACATAGAGAGATAGTAGACCAGAATGTTAGCAAGGGCAGATTGTATCAAAGTAATCCTACCACCAAGGGATAAGTAATTCCCTTTCCAAAACTGAAGCGACCGATGATTACCACCCAGGGGCATCCCGAGATATGTGATGGGCAACTCCTCGATACGACATCCTAGAATATCAGCAATACTACGCATCTGTTCCTCTTGAACTCCAATACCAGAAACCGTACTCTTATCAAGATTGACCTTCATTCTCGAAATCATCTCAAAAACTTTAATGAGGCATTTCACCTGAAAAATTTGCTCTTCTGAAGCCTCAAGAAATAAGATAGTATCATCCGCAAATTGGAGATGGGACATAGTAATTCTATCCAATCCAACCTGAAAACCTCTAACAATACCCCTAGCTTCCGTAGTCCTAAGAAACGCGTTAAATATGTCACTGACAAGGGTAACAAGGAAAGGAGATGAAGGATGTCCCTGACGAACACCCCGAGAAGAAGGAAAAGTCCCTTCACACATCCATTAATAACAAAGGAGAACTGGACATTCTTCACACACCCTCTCGTCCATGTACACCATTTCTCCCCAAACCCTTTCCATTCCAGAACAGAATCCATGAACTCCCATTCAACCTTGTCATATGCCTTTTCCAAATCCAATTTACAAACCACACCCGGTTCCCCAGATTTTCTCCTATCATCCACACATTCATTGGCAATAAGAATACTATCAAGGATCTAACGACCTCTAATAAATGCACTCTGATTTTGAGAAACCACAATATCAATCACCATCTTAATTCTAGAAGCCAAAATTTTTGCAATGACTTTATACAAACTGGTAGTAAGAATGATAGGTCTGAAATCGCTAATGTCCTTTGCCTCCGCCTACTTAGGAATTAACACTAGAAATGTAGCATTAGTAGCTTTATTAATAATCCTACCATTAAAGAATTCCTTCATAACCTCCATCAATTCCCACTTAATCAAATCCCAGAAATCCTAAAAGAATGCAATTGTGAACCCATCCGGCCTCGAAGCTTTATCTCTACTCAAATCCCACACTGCCATTTTAATCTCCTTTCGTGAAGGGTCTTTCCAACCACTCCGTTTGTGATTGATCCAATCTAGGCCCCTCAACATGATTTAAATCAAACTAGAATGATTGCCCCGATGAATACAACCTCGAATAAAAAGACGAGAATGCCTGCTCAAAATCCTCGACTCTGTCCACCGTCCTCCCTTCCACCACCATACTATGGATATGATTTCTCCTTTTTCTTCCATTAGCCACTCTATGGAAAAAAAACCAGTATTCCCATCTCCTTCTTTAAGCCAAATAGCCCTAGACTTTGTCTCCAAAAAATCTCTTGTTTCAAAAGAATACTCAACTCCCCTTTCACCTTAAGTCTAACCTCTCTATCATTCAGATCAAGATCAACCTCAACCTCCTTCTTATCAAGTTCCTCGATATCACCCAGTATCTTAACTTTTTTTTTCCTTAATATCTCCAAACACTTCTTTATTCCACCCCTTAATTCTCTCCTTAACAAACTGCAAATGTTTCAAAAATCTAAAACCCGCCCATCCTTCCGTAGCCCCATGATGATCCTTCCACCAATCCTCCACTTTTTCTTTAAAACCCGGATGCATTAGCCACATATTCTCAAAACGAAAAGGGTAAGGGCCTACACACTGATGATTAGTGGAAATAAGAATAGGATAATGATCAGACACGAGCCTTGGTAGAGCACATTGACATATGAAGAGATAATGCTCATCCCACCCCACTGAAGCAAGAAACCTGTCAAGTCTAGAGCAAACTAAATTGGATTGCATGTTAGACCAAGTAAATTCAGCCCCTCCTAAAGGATAATCAATCAATTCATGATCCCCAATGAAATCATTAAACTTCCTCATACTATGAGAATTTTGTTCCTCCCTCCCATTTTCTCATTCACCGTTCTTACCACATTAAAATCCCCCACAAGACACCACGACACTACACAAGATCAACCCACATTACCTAATTCAGCCCAAAGTTCTTCCCTTCTTCTGGCCCGATTGATACCATTCACCCCAACAAGAATCCATTCAAAACCATCATGCATATTTTTGAATTTAATAGCCAAAGAAAACTCCCCCACTAGAAGCAGTTCACCACAAACCGACAAAACATCCCAAACAAAAAGAATGCCGCCCGACGATCCTGAAGATTCCAAAAAACCCCAATTACAGTCCCTATCGCCCCCACAATCTTCTCACTAGTCTTCTATCAATATTTTGTTTCTTTGTTTCCTGAATCACCAAAATGTCCGGATTCAACCTATTTCAAAAATCACTGACTGTTCTTTTCTCATCCGCCCCACCCAAACCTCTAATATTCCAACTTAAAATCTTCATCAAAAAACCTTCAAGCCCACTTCTCAAACCACCATAAACCCAAAAATATACTTAAGAGATCCAGTCTAAGTCCCTCGTCCCATAAGTATAGCTTTGACTACCTGAACTCAGCTCCCCCCTACGTTTCCGGAAATAATAAATTACTTCATTGGAATGAATCTTTCGCCTAGTATTATCATACGCTTTGATCTTAAGCATGTTGTAAACCTGCTCCATCCCGTTCCATAAACATCTCTGAACCCCACCTTCACTCACATTAGACTGACTCTCCCCCTCCCGAGGAACAAATCCAAGAAACATTGCTGCCATGACCCAAGCTTACTCTTTTGAAAATATGCGTTAGTGCTTCAGCATTCGATAGAGCTTTAATCTGCAAAGAATCACAACCAGCAAGATCCACACATAATAAATTGCACAAAAATTCACTTTTGGAGGAGAATAAGGTCATACCTAGAGGAAAGAGCGATACTCCAATATCTGATATTACACCAACTGTAGGAAGAATAAGAGTCGCCATCACCCGTTTAAGAGGAAAAATACTCAGAACACTATTAGAGGATATAAAACATCCAAAATTTCCCACAGATATGCATATCGTGCCGGAGACTTCGGTATTTCATCCCCATCAACCATCTCTGTACTAAGCGGCAGCACAATCCTATCATTGTCACCGCCCCAACCATCCAAAATCTGCCTCGGTGTAATAATATAGTCTTCATTGGGCACTTCATAGTTAATATCTATCTCCACACTCGAATCACCAGATTCGGCAACCCCAACTTGTTGTATATGCCCAGAAAGAGAAGAAGGGACCATTTGAATCTCACCCTGCTCCTCATCAACTTCCACACCCATCTCCAAATCTTGTTCAATATCATTTGGAATAGGAGACGCTGCCATCTGAACCTCACCTTGCTCTGCGCCAAATTCCACCCCCATCTTAACATTATGATGTGTCGTTTGGAACAGAGAGAGGAAGAATAAGCTTATGAGAAAGGACAATTCGGCTGAGAGAAGCCACAACCGCCTCAAGTCTATTCACAGCCTCTGTAATAGGCTCAGCAAGCCCACATGGAAGCGTAGCAGGCCCACAGGGGACCTTAGGCCGCCAGACTTTTTTAGGTCTTCTATTGGCCTGCCGCCGCCCTTTTTTTCTGCCATTCAAGGAAGAAGTCACATTGGCTTCGGCCACTTCACTGCACAGCCCATCGACGCCGTCACGAGATGGGCCCAAAACCTTCTTGCATTGAACATTAATATCCAGCCCACCACCGAATGAACCCGTTGGGTCCTCACCTGCACCCGACCCACAAAAACCATCATCTTCCTCACCCGCCAACCCAATCTCGCATCCAACCTCTCGTACCATGAGCAGATCTTCCCGAAGAATAATCTCGATAATGGAATCAATTACCTTGCTGTCTGAAAGGATCTCAACCAGCCGAGGAAAATCTCTAATCTTCTTAGCCCCAACCTTCAAGAAAAACCATCCGTCCCATTTTCCAATAGAAGAAGGAAGGCCAACCCCTTTCCAACCCCCGCACACATCCCCGATAAGATTGAATGTGGTCATAGCCCAAAGGGATGTAGGAACACCTGAAACAGCCACCCATGTTTCGTTCATCGGCAAAGCGACCTGTTCCGAGCTTCACCCCACCAGTGCCTCAGCCACATTAATCTGATCACAGGAAACCCTAGGAACAGTGCCAAGGGTACGGATCTGTCCACTTGTTACATTGTTTCTAATAAAATCCCCAAAAACAGCAAGCTTTGTAATATTCAAGTCTTCCTGATCCACAGATTCTTTCCTCGTTCAGATTTACAGCTTTATTCAAATCTGATATCACGCTGAAATGATTCCACCCCCCATTCGTAACCCGATTTACAGCAACCTTAACATATTACCAACCTTTTAAAAACTGAACTTTGGGGAAGAACAAAGCCCTAATGTTCCTTCCCCTGAAAACAGTAGATCATTTCAAGAAGAAACCCCCAATATTCCTGCTCATCTCAGCGAAAAGAACCTGCTGCCCTTGCCTGAAAGATCCCAATAGCCTCACTTGATTGTTATGAATCTCAGCCTTGTGGAATATACTTTCGAGCCAGCAAAAAGCCCCATCCTGAATAGTAATGGAACACGATCGACCCCTACTCTTTTCTGAAATTCGAAGAAAGTAGGATTTTTTGTTCAAGAACCCCTCGAAATCAAACATTTTTTTTTGAACTTGAACAACCTCGCGGCGTACACCAGAACCACGGTCCTTTTCCCACGCCCTCGAAGAGAAGAAGAAACAGGCCCCATGTTTCGCAGTAGAATACCTCGATACGAATTCGCCACACTCGAAACCACATCCTTGTTCGTCGCCGTCGCTACCTTGCTCGTCACTGCCTTGCTCGATGCCATCGTCAACAACACCATTCCCGCACTGTTCATGATCACTGTTCACGTTCACTATCATGATCAATGTTCAAAAACTGACTTTGTCTTGTTGTGATTGGTGGATTGTACTGTAGGAGACTAAGTGCAACACACACAATTATAACTCTCTTGAGAGTACATTATAACTTATAACTCTCTTAAGTTATAATGTATGACTAGGATTTCATAGGAACTTCTAATCTAATCTAAGGGCAAAGAATTAAGATAAGTTAAAACAATAGTTTTAATCTAATAAGGAGCCCTAATTGACTTAAACTAACCGAATAAACATAAAGAAATAATCTGAACGTGTTTCATAATTTTCAAACGTGTGAGAAGAGAGAAGAAGAGGAACAACCGTCCAAGAAGATTTCAAAAGCATGGAAGGAAATTTCAGAAGTTTTTCAGAAGGATTCAGCCATTGGAGAAGAAGACAAAGGTGTTCTACACGACAATATCTTCAATTCGAGGTAAGTATTAAGATTCATCTACTTCTTTCGATATGGTATAGGCACATATGTCATCATTCCTTGAGTATGACAAAACCTAACATATCTAATTATATTTGTACTACTATAGATACATGTTTGAATTCATGAACATAGAAATTTCTGGGTTTTTATATGTAAGAATTAACTTATAAGTCCTACGAGATTTGAAGTGTTTTATATTGATTGTTTTGTGTTTAAAATTATTGGGTTAATCTCGGAATTATATTGGATAATGTGTGTTTGGTCTATAAATTTAATTGCATGCGTATGTGTTGTTTTTTGGAGAATTTTCTGGGTTTACGTACTTGGGCATACCGAAGGGCTGACCGAAATTCTCTGGGCAGCTTCGGCATACTGAAGAGAAACATTTTAAATTTCGATATCACCAGACATTTCGCAAGATTTTTTCTGGTGAAAGTTCGGAGATTCTGCCAGACCTGGCAAAAAATTTCGCCACGTTGGAGAAAAAGTTCCCCCATATTTCACCGAAATTTCAAAAAATGGAGGAAAATGGGGAATTCACTGAATTCCCCTTATATTTCGTTTCGCCGGGGGGCATTTTGGTGAAATTTAAAACCATGTCGAAGAGCTTGCCAAAGAGGTTTTTGGTTGGATTCGGGTTGGTCTACCGAAGTCCGTTCGGCAAACCGAGATTCCTGCCAAAGCTCTGAGTACATTTTTAATGTTTTCTGGTTGGGTGAACGAGTCAGTTTGGCAGACTGAAGGGGTCGACCGAAATACTTGGGGTGGTAGTTCGGCAAACCGAAAATTTTTGATGTGGTTAGATTAACTTGAAATTTTATGAGCATGTGCATAAAGTTCTAATAAGATAGAATATGAAGTTTATTTCTAGAATTGATATATATTTTGCATAACTTGTTTATGATGGGAATTATGCCTATGTTTGGTTAGCATATGAGATTTTGATCCGAGTTTTATTCCATATGAGATGTGTAGTATGTGATCTCCTTGCCAAATCAGATGTGTTTCATTTATGATAATGCTTACATAGTTGAATGCACACGACACTTTTTGCATATCATATGCCTTGATGCATTAAGACTTGGTGGAGTAATGTGGTTTGACTTGATGCCATATTCCTTGTGATGGAATGTATAGACAAAATATGAGTGCTACTGTAATGTGGAATTACAATATGGGGAGGATTTGGAGTCCGGTTGGACTGATTGTATTTTGAGTTGAGGGATTAGCTACCCCAATAGACCAAAAATTGTTATTCTTGTCTGGTTGGACAAAGGACAGAGTGAAGTTCTGTTAGTAGCTCGGGTTGTGTTATGTTCCACAAGGATAAATCATGGGTGATTCCCTGGGATGAGTCACCGAAATCGAAAATAAGGCATGGGGATTGTGCCTACTAGGTCGGATGAAGCCCTAGAAACTACGATGTATATGTAAAGTAACCTCATGGTCGTGTATGCGGGGGATGGTTCACGACGACATCTCGAATAGTCCGGGGTTGGATTTGGTGTGGACATGCATTATTCGAATGCCAAACAGCATGCATATTGCATTATTCATATTGATTGTGCATGATATCACAAGTGGTGATAATATATTCTTTGCATGAGCATCCATTGCATGCATTAATAATTGAACCAACATATCATTGCATTGCATTGTATCTATTTTATTGAACTGAATTTGTTCTTCATAAGACTCTATTATTGTTGATTTGCTAATAAGTAACAATAGGAATACCTTGGATAGTGGATTTATCCCTATTCCATTCTTAAGAGGTATTTGGGTTTGTTTACCTACAAGCTAAGTGTAGCTTACGCTTTCAAGCAACCATATTTTCAGGATCTTTAGATGAATAGCAGCTGGACAATAATGACCAAGGAGGCCAAGATTACCAAAAAGATATTAGTTATAATGAGAATGATTGCTGATTTTCTTAGACATTGGAGTAGGATTTACTAGCTGTTTTATTTCAATTTGATTTTAGGATTAGTTGGATTTCAGATTTAAGTAGTTAATAGGAATTTTGGTTGAAGCATGAGACTAGGATACTTTATTTATTTCCACTGTTATGTTATTTTGAATACTTTTGATTTATATTATATCCAGGTTTTATAATGATCTGATTGAATTATGTGATTTGTTTTATATTGACTTGCCACTCCGATGTGGAAATGGGGTGAGAATAACTGTTTTCGAATCTTGAGGGTCTCCAACGAGAACTCTAGGATTTGGGACGTGACAAAGTTTGTATTAGAGCCTAAGTTTTATGCTTTCAATCAATTTCAAAAGTTTTTGGTGTGATTGAGTGCTGGTTGCTTTCTTTCATTTCCCTACTACCCATACACAGGGGAAAAAATTTCAAATTTTTTTCGATATTTCCCTCAAGTCTCTTGGCATGGGCGACATGGGGAAAATTTTTCAATTTTTTTGATTTTTTTTTTTATAAAGTAAAAAAATGTTGACATTTGTTTTTGCATTTTTTTTATGTATTATGATGTATTTAGACAATACTTAGGGTTGTTTAAAACTTGGGGGGAAAACCCATCAAAAACCCCCACATTTCCCAAGATTTCCCCCATCTTTCCCATTTCCCTCATATTTTAATCAACTTACTTTCACTTTTAGTTTGGCTTAATTAGATGTAGCATCTTTTTTTACAGCTTATAGACCGACGTGTAAGTTAACCTCCCTCAAGTAACGACTTTTAATGTGTAGGCATTTTGTTTTTGCATTTTTTGATGTATTTGGATGCATTTAGGCCTTAATTAGACATGTATCAAGTTTGAGACAAAAATCCATCAAAAATCCATGGTTTCCCCACATTTCCCCTTTTTTACACCATGTCGCCGACATGTCGCCAATGCCATCTGGTGACATGTCAGGCGACATCGACATAGCGAACCTTGCTTGACATGAAGCAGTTTGAAGTTATTTTGGGTATGGCTTGGCTAACTGCATATCATGGCTTGGCTAACTGCATATCATGTGCAGATAGACTGTCATAAGACTCATAACCGAATTACATCTTTTATGTTACCAGAGGGGAACATAGTGAAGGTTAGAGAATCCAAGTCTAAAGTGTTAACTCAGTTGGCCTTTTTGGACTTATAGTCAGTGGAAGAGAAGGTTGGATGGGAGTTGATTCCAGTAGTTTGCCAATTTGGAACTTTATTCCAAGAGATACCAGGATTATCTCCTAAGAGAGAGATCGAATTCCGTATTGACTTAGCTTCAGGTGCTAATCCCAGTGCGTTACCGACGTATCCCATGGCACCTACTGAGTTGAAGGAATTGCGAGTTCAATTGGATGAGTTACTTGTGCTTAATTTCATCAGACCAAATTCGTCACCATGAGGAGCACCAGTTCAATTTGTGAAGGACGGATCGTTGAGACTATGCATCGACTACCGAAGATTGAACCAGGTTATTGTGAAGGACAAATATA
>JAUPMG010096576.1:0-12410 GCA_031762675.1 Pachysandra terminalis
AAATCACGGATCGTCCGATTCCCGGTCCGGATCGGGCGATCCAATTTTTTTGGTTCTTCTCGGATCGGAACCGACTCAGGGATCGTCCCCTTCCGATCCCGAGTTGAATCGGACGATCCTTAACACTATGCACATAACTCTTATTATGGTACACAAGTACAACATTATTAACACCCAAATGTGTTGGTATTAAAATGCTAATATTTTGGGTTCTCAATGTTTGCCTATTTTGAAGCATCTGCATTCAGCATTTTGTGCCGGAAAAATTTGATACTCCAATAATTACAACTTAGTGTTCGACATTACATAAGACAAACCAGTACGAGTCATGCTTTGGCACAACACACTAGAATCATAATTAATTATGTTACTATTTTGTTGTATGAGATTTATAGGCATTTATTGGAGATATCTTTGTCTCAGGTAAGGGCGAGCCCACTTGGGAGTTGCGGTAGACTTTAAGGTGTGGCAGCCAAGTGCATGGGTGACTAGGTGTCATTGACAAACGTGTTGAACGTTGTCCTGAGGTTCAACAATGTGAAGGGAATCAATAAGTCACGCGCCAACCTCAATGAGTTGAGGGCGCCGCCTCAGTAGGGAGTTGTGATTACTTGGTTTGTGAGAGATTCCCTCATTAAATTAGTGATCGAGAGTGCCATCTTTGGAGGAGAGATTCTCTCTCCAATTAAGGGATTGGTTGGATATGATTTAGTGCATTTTTAGGCAAAAAGAGAATGAGAGCGATGGTGACAAGTGTCACCATCCTAGTGATCCCTTATGCCTATGTAAAGCCTCGTAAGGCTTGGATAAAAGGATGACATTTTAAGCTATACACTTGAGCTTTTAAAATTGTCCAAGACTTGAGGACTTTATCTGTGGATAATTTCTCCTAGAGAGAGAAAAGACTTGAGAAGACGAGTAGTAGGTGGTGCCAACTTGCTTGTTCATCTCTTGTTACTGGTCCCTAGCCATAGCTTACCTACTAGGCTACCACATCTTCTCGTCCACTCCACGCTGTTCGAGGCTTCGAGCAACAATGTGGGAAGGACCGTATCATATTGGTTTAGGCCCACAATCGATCTATCTTCCCTACACTTAGATCCACATCAGAGAGCACGTCAACATCCATAGACACGTGGATTGTGCCCCTAAAAAGATACTAACATCTAGTGATTTTCGGGAATGGACTAAATTGGAGTCCAAATTGTCCTTTTCCTTGTGAGGAATTTGTTAGTAAAGATTGGAAAGTCATTCTAGGACAAAGTTTAGCTTTAAAATGTAGGCTGATTGTAATGGATGTTTCTATTGGAGATGGAAAAGAGAAAAACTTGTTAAAACACGGCCCAAAATTAAAATGGTGAAACTGAAAAGAAGGAAATTAGTAATTTTCAGAAATAAGTTAATAAAAGAGGAAACATGAGATGAGATCTAGAAGCAGGGCCTACACAAATGTTGGAAGAAATGACCACACTTGCATTAAACAAATAGGTAAAGAGATCATAGGAGAATTTAGATGTGAAATCCAATCATACGAAGAAATTTGGTGGTGGAGTGATGAGGTTCAAGATCTTAACTAGAAGATATTTCATTTTAATACTTGGCAAAGAAATAAAAATCAGGAAGATTTAGAATTAAAAATGTAAAAAAGGAACCAATACGATAATAGTTTAGGATAAAGAACAAGCATGTGATAACCCATATAACAAGGTAGGTACAAAAAAGGGTGAAAAGTACATTGATAAATTGGAAGAACTTAGAGAAAAAGACGAGATCTACATTGACTTGAATACACTGAGAATTGACAATTTGAAAATCTTAATAAAGGATGAGGAGATTAAAGAATGATGGAGAGTATTTTTAAAAATTAGTAAATATTGAGGTACGGAAAGGATTACATTGGGTGAAGATGTGAACATTGGGGAGTTAAGAGAACACTACTGTGTTCGGCAGACTAGGTTACTAAAGGAAGGAAGCTTTGGTCAAGAAGGAAACAAAAAAAGCCTTAGGACTAGATGGTATTCCAATTGAAGTGTGAAAATGCATAGAAGAAGTTGGTATATTTTTTTTGACCAAGTTATTTGATAATTTTGAGGACTAGGAAAATTTCAAATGCTTGGAAGAGAAGCACAGGAGTGTCTATATATAAGAATAAATGAGACATCCAGAACTTTATCAACTGTCCTAGAATTAAGCTTACGAGTCACATCGTGAAATTATGGAAAGAGTGGAGCATAAGTTAAGAAGAATGACTCGAATGTTAGAAAATCAGGCTTTATTCCAGGGTGGTATGTCGTTGAATTAATCTTTTTATTTACAAAGTTGCTGGAGAACTTTAGAGAGAGAATAGACCTTAACATGATTTTTATTGATCTTGAGAAAGCATATAATAGAGTACATAGAGAGTTGACCTGTTGGGGTTTAGGTGTATAAGGAGTATCGTTAGACACATTGAGGTCATTAGAGACGTGTACGAGGGAGCGTAAGGTGAGATTGGTGTGCAGTGTGATTTGAGTTTTCATTGGCTAAGTTTACATCATGGGTCAGAGATAAGTCCTTATCCTTTTGCAATAATTATAGATGAATTGACTGCTGATAAATAAGGGAATATTGACAAGGATGTTGCACGTAGAATTAGAGCTGGATGGCTCAAGTGGTGAGATACTTCTATGTGTTATGTGATTGATGTGCCCCACTCAAACTTAAAGACTAATTTTTTTTTGGACAATGATTAGGTTTGCTATGATGTATGGAGCAGAATGTTGGGTGATAGAGAAGCATCATATTCATAGGATGAGAATTCCTGGGATGAGGTTGTTGAAATGGATCTATGGACGACTAAGAAAGATTAGGGGAGGAATGTAACATCTGAGATTCTTTAGAAGATTCCCAAATAAGAGGTAAGATGAAGGAGGTTAAGATGGTTTGTACATATGAAGGGGAGGAGCAATGTGGGGAATGCTGTGCATATTGAAGAATCTAATAGGGTTGGAGGAGTCCAAAAGGAACCTGGATGGAGTCGATCAGAAATGATTTGTACATAATTACGCATAATCTGACCAAAGATATGGTTTTTGACAGATTGGGATGGTGGAACAGGATTTATGCTGCTGGCATATTCTTTTAATTATCGTTTTTTTGAGACAAAGATAAACTTTTGCATAAAATATGTAGAGGGGTCCAACTTGGTAACGGTAGTTGTCACCGTAGCAAGGTAACCTCAAATATAGCGTGAACCCAACTCAATTGATGTAGAAAATATGTAATTTTATTGCATCTATTGGTTAGAGTGCAATCTCCAATTCCTTGACCTTCTGGTGTCAATTGGAAGTTTTAAGAGTTGGCACGGATATGGTTTCTAGCCCAACATGAACATTTGTTAGTGTTGCAATCCTTTTGTTAGTCTCCAGTTCCATTACCTTCTGGTATCACTTTGAGATTTAGGGATTATTCTGTTTGTGTGTGAGGTCTTGCAGTCTTATGATTTCTCTTTGTACTTTTTACAAAATTATAGTGATGATTAATTATCGTTATTTGACTTACAGGTATGGCAATGCTAATGTTTGGAAGATATTTACGGACCTCTTTGATTATTTTCCATTGACAGCATTGGTTAGTAAGATTTGCATTTCCCTCATGTATCATATTATGGTTTCTTACTCCAGGCACTTTTTGTTCTTGTTTCTCGGTTCTGGCATGTATTATGGGGCTAACGAACTTTTCTTCTTATTGCTTATGTTTCTTCATTTTCCCTTTTAGTATTTGATCAATTGTTATAAAGTTAGAGGTTTATTTCGTCAAAGAAGAAGGAATTTAGTTAAAAGTTGGTAGAAGAGTCTCGGAAAAACAAGACGTGGAAGAAAATTCTCTATTCCTCTTCTGTCCAAATTCTCTCTCTCCTGTCCAAATTCAATTTAGTGTTCCATTGTTGTTGGGCATTTTTCACTTCTGAAATTTCTCATGCTTAGCATTGATTACGGATCCTCTATTCTGCAGAGTTTTTGGAATAGAAATCATGAAATTGTTGATTAATTGCTACACACCAAGTTTAAAGACCTGTTGTATTCTTAGATGTAACATGGAAGATGCAATTTTGTTCTTAGAGATTTTTAGTTGTTTTTGACTTTAATTATTTTGCATTATATTTGTCTTCTAATTTTTCTTTACTTTCATAGGTCGAATCGGAAATATTTTGTCTGCATGGTGGTCTGTCTCCATCCATTGAGACTCTTGATAACATTCGTAATTTCGACCGTGTTCAAGAAGTTCCTCATGAAGGACCCATGTGTGATCTCTTATGGTCTGACCCTGATGACCGCTGTGGTTGGGGTATTTCTCCTCGTGGTGCTGGATATACTTTTGGTCAAGTAACTATCTAGTTCTCTTCTTTCCCCTTCCCCTCCAAAAAGTAATATGTTGTATCTGAAGCTTTCCTGTCTCCTCACTTGTAAAATATAATTTTGCAGGATATATCTGAGCAATTCAACCATACCAACAACTTAAAGCTAATAGCCAGAGCTCATCAGCTGGTTATGGAGGGGTATAACTGGGGACATGTAAGTGCCCACTCTTCCAGTTTTTGAGGTTTTCCAATTGGTTCTGCTCTTCTTCTTTAGGAAGGTAAAATTTGTAGATTTGATGACATTTTACTTGGTGACAGGAGCAAAAGGTAGTAACCATATTTAGCGCACCTAATTATTGTTATCGCTGTGGAAACATGGCATCGATCTTGGAAGTTGATGACTGCAAGGGGCACACGTTTATCCAGGTCTCTCTTTCCTTCAGACCCTCTCTCTCTCTCTCTCTCTCTATACCTGTGTTTGTGTTGGTGGGGGCAGACATGCACGTATATGATTATTCTTGACAGAAAATTGGATTGGTGGTTAGTTGTAGGGGTGCAACTTGGGTTGGTTAAACCCGAAACCGAATTGACCCTGACCCAAACCGAAGTTGGTTGGGTTTCTAAATATTTGGTTTGGTTTGAGATTATAAAACCGAATCAGATCTGTTTGGTTTTGGGTTGAAGCCTCGGTTAAAGCGAACCGAACCGAAACCCAAACTTTAGTCTATATAGTCTAAGCCGAATTATAGTCTATATATATGTATTATATATGATATATAAAACATAATATTTTATATATATATATATAATGTAATTCTAAAAAACATTATATTAACCCGATCCAAACTGAACCGAAACTGCAATTAGGGTTGGGTTGGTTTAGATTTAGGGTTTTCCATTTCAATTTGGTTTGGTTTGGTTTTCGGGTTGGGAAGTCGGTTCTCAATTCGGTTCGGTTTCAGAGTAACCTTCACCAATGTTGGTTTGGTCCTGGGTTGATGTCAACCTGAACCAAGTTGCACCCTTAGTTAGTTGCATCAATAATATAGAGCAGATGCTAAAAGAAAAGAAACACGTGTTTATGTTGCAGTTTGAGCCAGCTCCAAGGAGAGGAGAGCCAGATGTAACTCGTAGAACGCCCGATTACTTCCTATGATGCATTTGGTTTCGGGTGGTTACAAATTTGCCAGCAGCATCTGCTTGCTGTTGTACGATGAGGGTGGGTTGCAGATCCTTTTTGGATGGCTGTCGTCAGATTTTTGATTTATAAATGTCAACTTACTTTGGTTTTGTTAGTTGGTGATGGGATCCAAAAGCATGTAGATTGGGCGGGTAAAGGCTCCCTTCATTTGGTTGTTTTCAGGAACTGTGCTGGATTTCTTGGAAGGAGGCAGGGGGTGCTGTCGACGATTTAACTTTAGCAAAACAAGTGGTATTATTTACCCTCCTTCCCCTCCCCTTTATTTTTCTTCTTTTTTTATCCCTTTGGATCTGTAGAAAGAAATTATTATTCTTAGTGGGTGTTTGTATCCTTTAATGCTTAATTGGATATGTCTGGTTCGTGCCTGGTATTGCTCTTTTGTCTAGCATGCTATATATACCAAATTCAGAGCTGCAGGACATCTTTCAATCCTATGCGATCTTACTCGTGGAAATGGAAGGGATTTATGTGTGTTTCCTCCCTATGATATTATTATCTATAGGAGGTTCTGAGCTTAAGCTTGTGATTTGCAACGTTTCAAGAGGAGAGCAAAAAATGAATTGGCAGTGACTTCTTGTGATTCGTTTCTTGTTTGGAAGTACTCATTAGTGAGAGTTTTATATGCTTTGAAATTTATTTAAATTAGAATTGGATACCCGCCTCGCTTTTAGCGCACGTGAACCTCGTGGAACCATTAATACTTTCTTTTGTCTTTTTAAATTTTTTCTCTATAGAGAATCCAATAATAATACGAGTAGGACATAGGGCTGTAAAAGAGCCGAGCCGAGTTAAGCTAAGCTCGGCTCATACGAGCCAAGCCCGAATCTGATCCGAGTTAACTCGGTTTGTTGACACCCCTATAAGACTTGATCTAACCTTTAAAATATGTTAATAAGTCAACACTTGGCCAAAAATATCTTTATCTTTTTACAATTTCTGGAATTCAATTTATGTGTCTGGAAATCCAACCCCACAACACCCAAAACCAGAAGAAATCATCTTTAGCAGAAGGAGAAGGAGAAGGAAGAAGGAGAAGAAGAGGAGATCACAGGCTCACCACCATGGGCCCACCACCATCTCCTCCTGTTAATCCCTCCCCTTGCGAGTTGCTTGATGATCACCACCACCACGCCACCACTGACAACAACAACAAAAACAAGAAGCTCACTCTGATTCCTCTGATTTTCCTCATTTACTTTGAAGTCTCCGGCGGTCCCTTCGGTGAAGAACCCACCGTCAAAGCCGCCGGACCCCTTTTAGCCATCCTTGGTTTCGTCATCTTCCCTTTCATTTGGAGCATCCCGGAAGCTCTAATCACCGCCGAACTCGCCACCACTTTCCCCGGCAACGGCGGCTACGTCATCTGGGCCGATCGAGCCTTCGGACCCTTCTGGGGTTCCCTCATGGGTTCATGGAAATTCCTCAACGGAGTCATCAACAACGCCGCTTACCCTGTTCTCTGCGCCGATTACCTGAAACTTGTTCTTCCCGTTTTCTCCTCCGGTCCACCTCGCTATGTCATCATCTCTCTCTTCAATCTGGTTCTATCTTTCTTGAACTACACCGGACTAACAATCGTCGGCTACACCGCCGTCGCTCTCGGGATCGTCTCGCTCTTCCCCTTTATCTTAATGGCTCTGATCTCGATCCCCAAAATAAATCCTCGTCGATGGATCAGTTTAGGTCAAAAGGGGGTGAAGAAGGATTGGAATCTATACTTCAATACCCTTTTCTGGAACTTGAATTTCTGGGATAACGCAAGTACACTCGCCGGAGAAGTCGATCGACCCCAGAAAACTTTCCCAAAAGCGCTTTTCTCCGCCGGGATTCTCACTTGTATAGCTTACTTGCTTCCTCTGTTCTCCGCAACAGGATCACTCTCTGTCGATCAGAACAGATGGACTGATGGGTTCTTAGCAGATGCAGCTAACTTGATCGCCGGGAAATGGTTACAAATCTGGGTTGAAGTTGGTTCTGTGTTATCTGCAATCGGACTGTTCGAAGCCCAATTGAGTAGCGGATCTTTTCAGCTTCTGGGTATGGCTGATTTAGGGTTCTTACCTCGATTCTTCTCGTTAAGATCGAAATGGTTTAACACTCCTTGGGTTGGGATCTTGGTTTGTAGTGTTATAACACTTGGGGTTTCGTTCATGGACTTCACCGATATAATCTCGTCAGCTAATTTCTTATACAGTTTGGGGATGTTGTTGGAGTTTGCTTCGTTTATTTGGTTGAGAAGAAAGTATCCGACATTGAATAGACCTTATAAGGTTCCATTGGGGATTCCTGGGCTTGTGATCATGTGTTTGATTCCAACTGGGTTTCTGATCTTTGTGATGGTGATTGCAACGAAGATTGTGTTCTTGCTTAGTGGGGTATTGACTGTGGGAGGGGTAGTTTGGTACTTTGTGATGAGGTTCTGCAAGTCTAGAGAGTGGTTTGAGTTCAGTAAGGTCAAGAGAGAAGAGGAGTTGGGTGAGATTGGAGGTGGTTGAGAGGGGTGATTTTGTCTTTTTTTCCTTTATTGCTTCTTGTACTTGGCGTTTACAGAATCTTTCAGTGTCAGTTATCTTCTTCGGTGCCGTGTGAGATTCTACTGGATTCTTTTTTAGTGAAAGATTCTACTGGATTCTTTCTATCTACATGGATTCTTTCCATCTACATTGTGTGGGGATTGGCACCCCAGATCTTCTGCACCGCGAGTACAGCACTGTGCCTGTGCGCAGAATATGATTGGCTCATTCTCTTTTGAAAAAGTAAAAAAAGAAATATAAATTAGGGGAAAGAATCTTGTGGCATGGTTTGTTCTTACGGGTCCCAGTCTAATCAAGGTTTTAGGTCTCGAGATCAGGGATTGGACCGGTTTTTGCTGATCCCGGTCCGGATTGGGTACAAAAATTGAATTGCCCATTAGACCAGTGGTACCTGATCGATCCAAGTAGATACTTGTTGGCCGTTTCATTTATAAATTAAGAACAAAATTTGGATCGGGTAGACCAGTTGTATTGGTCATTGGACCGGTTGTACTGGTCGGTCTATATCGATATCGGTTGGACTGATCCGATTCAAAGCATCTCAATACAATAATTGTATCGTGGCTTGGTATCGAACCAACCAGTACTTACCGAATCGGTCCGATCCTTGAAACCATGAGTCTAATTGATTGATAAGAAAAAAAATGAGGCTGAAGTATACCTAATGTTTGTTTGGATGATTATTGTATAGTTATTTAAATTTTAATTAAAATAAGTAAGAGGCTCCATTTTGTTTGCAAGAGTATACTGTAAAATTAAAAGGAGTGTGTGATGTAAAGTGATATATAAGGAAGGTGAGTTAAGGGCTTTAGCAGAAAAGTCCAAGTCATTCTTACCATTTTGGTTCATTGGTTAATGGTTAGGTTTAGGGCTGTAAACGAGTCGAGCGGAGCCGAGCTGTCTAGATTGGCTAGAGTTTTATTTATACCTTGAGCAAGGCTCAGGCTTGTTAAAGAATTTTGGGTTTACGTTCGGTTTGTAAATTGTTAGGCTCGTAATTTTGGTTTTAAATTATTAATATTGTGATTAATATTATATATTAATATATAATAGAAGATATAGGAATGTGGATGTATTCTCTCGAATACAAACCTAGGTGAGTTGGCAAAAGCTCGTTAAAATAATGAGCATTTTTTTTTTCCGAGTCACGCTTGGTTCGGGAGCCTATGATAGCTCTCAGGCTGGGCTGTAAACAAACCTAATTAGGTTTGTATTTAAACTCTGTTTGTTTTGATGTAGAATCTACCAAAAATATTTTTGAGGTAAAACAAGATTTTAATGAGTGTTTTTTATGATATAAAATTAGATTTATTGTAAAATGATTTTCTTAAAAGATAGGATTTTTTGGAAAATAATCTACCTTAAAAAAAACCTCTTATTTTACTTTTCTTAAAATTATGAAGATCATTGTAGAAGTTGAAAACGTTGGGAAACTGACTAACAATTTCCCATAGTTATGAAACCACTGTAGCAAGTTAGTTATAGTAAATGAAGTTAGTTATCTTTTTTAATTATATATATATATATATATATATATATATATATATATATATATTAACAAACTTATTTAATTTTGTTTAAATTCTTAATTAAAAAACATGTGATAGCATCATGGTTTCAAGGATCGGACCAATCCGGTCCGTATCGGGATTGGCTACAACCGGTCCAACCCTAAGCCACAGACTGATCAGTACAATCGGTCTAGGGACCAGTACAACCGATCCAAAGTTTTTTTTTTTTTTAATTTATAAATGGAACGGTCCAATAGGTATCGACCTGGACCAGTCCGTTATCGATGGATCCTAACTGGTACCTCGATTTGATGACCGGTATCGTCGGTCTGGCCGATCCAAATATATATATTTTTTTTCTTTCTAAATAGGAGATCCAACTTTTGTATCGGATCCGAACCGGTCGATATCAGCCAGTATCGTCAGTCCGGATTGGGATCGGTTGGGACGGATCCGATCCATGATCTTGAGACTAAAAACCTTGGATAGTGCGTTACAAATCAATTTTTTGTATGATTATTTTCATGTAATCCAAACATAAGAACGTAAAAGCTACTAATTTTCCAGTCTATTTTCTAACTTTCAACTGAACAAATGAAAAATACTAATTTTCCAAAGAACATTTTACATTGTAAAATATTTTCCATATAAAAAACTTTTTATGTTGAAACAAATGGAGCCTTAATGTTTTTAAAATTTTTATTTTTATCTTTTCTAGACTTAAGCATGAAGATCAAATTCAAAAGCAAAAGCAAGGAAAGGGTTGTCTATGGGACCAAAAATATTTGCTAAAGTAAATTGGATGATGTTAACAAATAAGAATAGATTGTTTTTGTACCCTAATGTTAACTTTTTTTTGGTCTAAACCACCCGATGTCGGAAACCACATGGCCCCGACTAAATCCAGATTCGAGCCGGGAAGGACCACGAAGGTAGCAAAGCTCTCCCACGTAAAGCATCTGCATTCCGAAGGCTCGAACTCGAGACCTTTGGTTAAGCTAGAACAGACCCCTGCCATCTGATCTACGCGTACGGTGGTCTATTGATGTTACTATCATCTTCTTGCTTTGATGCAACACCTTGATTGGTATTTTTAGCTACCAACTGAAAGAGAAAGTCCAAATGGCAGAAGAAGCCAGGCTGCTTTGCTGAAATTAGAATGAAAGAGAAAGAAGGTAGACCCCAAGTAAGAGGAGAGGATGTAAACACTTAACTTGAGTTAACATCCTTTAATTTCTGACCGTGCATCTCTCTTGTTTCAGTCATCTTCAAGGTTTGAAGGATCGGTCCGGTCCGTATTAGGATCGGACCTCAACACCCAACGGTTTGGTCTTAAGCCATGATACAAGCAATTGTATCATGAGGTTCTGGATCGATCTGTACAACCGGTAGTGGTTTAGACAGGCTGGTACAACCAGTCCGGTGTTATTTTTGTTTTTTTCTTGTTTTTTTTTTTAAATTTGTGAGTTGAACAATCCAGACCAATATTGATCTGAACAGGTCCGGTCCCAACTGCTACACCGGTTGGAGATTGACCAAGACCGGTCTGGGATCGGTCAAGACCTGTCTGATACCCGGTCTCGAGCCTTTAAACCTTGGTTAATTTCATCAGCCATCGCTCTCATTTCATCTCATTTCTTTTTTTGGTCTTAACCACGTGGTGTCCCTACACCCACTTAGGTGTAGGACTAATTCACGTTCGGGGCGGCAGCATTAAAGGTAAACCTCTAGCCACGAGTGCTTTTAGTGGGATTCGAACTCCAGACTTACCTCCGGAGACGCCTACTAGAGTCCAGTTTGCTATCAACTGAGTCACACATCGATGATTCATTTCATTTCAATCTGACATTGGATTGATTTTTAGGGTTGTAAACGAGTCGAGCTGAGCCAAGTCGAGCTTTGCCCAACTCCACTTGAGTTCATAAACTTTGAGCAAATCTCAAGCTCACTCATAAAATCTTAACTTATAAAAGATTGGGCTTGCAAAACAGATTATCTTAATTTATTAAATACATTAATATTATAATTGATAGTTATTATTATTTATAATAAAATAAATTAATATATAATATAAGATATAGAAATGTGGATGTATCATCTCATGTACAAATAGCGAGCCTACTCAAACTAGACTCGAAGCTCGTAAAGATAATTAGCTTTTTTGGTTGAACGTTTCTTCAAACTTCAACTACCAAGCCAAGGTGAAGACTAACTTGTGTACTAGACAGATTTTGATCCTATGTGAGCATGAATTTTTTATGGCCTTGTATCGTCTAGACACATAAATACATTAATGCACATTCGTGCGTGTCAGTGAACATGTGGCACACATAGATGCACGCTACAGCTAATATTGCAACTTTCACTCAAGACAATGCGACACTGTTCTCTATAGCTACGTGGGGCTCCGTATCATCTGGAGCGAGATGTGCCCAATAGATACCACAGTGAATATCCACACATGTCACACGTTCACTGTCATGTATACGCACTAACGCATCCAGATTTTAATACCTTTTAGAGCATGAATGCATTGACGTACATCCACACACGTCAATGAACACATTGCAACATCTGCTATAACTGGTCGCTCACACTCCAAACAATATCACCCCACGTGGTACTACTTTCTCTTAGCTAGGTGGAGAAAATGTTATACGGTACTTTAAGTTGTTTTAGTAGAAACCGAAAAACTATAAGAAGCTTATTATCCCATAAAAGAGAAAAACAATTAGGAGTTTATAACTGAACCACCGATGTGTGGCTCAGCTGGTAGCAAGCTAGGTTCTAGTGGGCGTCTCCGGAGGTAAGTCTGGAGTTCGAAT
>JAUPMG010096598.1:0-12410 GCA_031762675.1 Pachysandra terminalis
ATCATATGTGGAACCTACACTAAACGAATGCTATACAACATACATATTGCATATTAGATTGTTTGTCTTACATCACATGTGATGATTATACTTGCCAGGTGAACAACATCCATTAATAATTGAACCAACATATTGCATTGCATATTTCATCATCATTCATACTACATGATTATTAGCATACTCATCACATATTTATTGTATATTGATCTCTCGTCACATAATCATTGCATATTGATCACATATTACATATTCATTGCATATTGATCACACATCATATATTTCACTCATTTATTGTTTATATGGATTATCATTGAAGAGTGGCATTTTCCCTACTTCAATCATCAATATTGCTAGACTTGTTTACTTACAAAGATAGTGTAGCTTACGCTTTTGAGCATAACATATTTCAGGACCTATAAATGATGGACATAAGGACCATGAGGACCAAGGTGGAGAACAAGGATGCTATGAAGATATTAGTCATTATTAGGGTTTTATTTGATAATTTTAGTAGAACTTGTAGTAAGGTTTATTTGCTGTAATTCAGTACTTAGTGGATTTGATTTTCAATAGTTAATAGGGATTGATTTAAAGCATGAGACTAGTATTATTTTCTTTCCGCTGTTTTATATTTGAAGATTGTTTTGTGATGGATATTATCTTAATAATATTACTTTTCTATAACTTTATCTTATATAATATCTTACTTAATTCAATGATTTTGGTTATGTATTCCCTATCCACTCCCATATGGATTTGGGGTGAGAGTTACAACTTAAACTTGGGGACTCCATTGAGATTTTCAGGTTTGGTTCGTGACAATATACGAATGGGCATAATTACTCAAATAATTAAAAAAAAAATACATACCCTGAACTCTTGAGAATCTTCATTTACCCTGTGTGTTTATTTTGTATTGAAGATCAATGGCCAATAAAGAGATGGGTAGCACTTATGAAGATAATACATATATCAAAATTTAAGCTTCATGGTGAGTAGAATAGCCCAGAAATGTCACAATATAGCATGGAAAAAATTGATAGTTCTCATGAAGATGATTGTTGGATTCCAAATGTTGGTATGCAACTTGATTCGAATGACCATGCATACAGATTTTATAATAAATATGCAGGTTGAGTGGGATTTAGTATTTGAAAAGAGTGGGTAAATAGATGTAGAAGTGGAGTGGTGCGATCTCAATAGTTTTGTTGTTCAAAATAAGGGAAGCGGGTACCAGATAAACGTGATGCAAATGTGAGGAAACATCGAGCTGAAACTAGGGTGGGTTGCAAAACACATATGAACATTAGTCTGCAACCTAATGGAAAATATGTTGTGACTCAATTTGAACCAAATCATAATCATGAGGTAGTAGCCCCCAGCAAAACTCACATGCTACCATCACAATGACGTATTAGTGATTCTCAAGTCTTTGAAGCAGTAGCTAAATCTGGAATAAAACCAAATAAGGGCTATAAGTTCATGGGTAAACAAGATGGAGGTATGGAGAATGTTGGATTTCTTAAAGTAGATTATAAAAATCATTTACGTTCTAAACGGACAAAAGAATTGAAAATGGGAGATACAGACTTCTTACTGGATTATTTCAAAACGAAGTAAGCAGAAAATCCTTCATTCTTCTACGCATTGCATATTGATGTTGAAGATAAAATAACCAATTTTTTTTGGGCGGATCCTAAAATGGTGATGGACTTTGGTCATTTTGCGGATGTAGTTTGTTTTGATAGTACTTACAGGTCTAACAAGCTTCGTCGGCCATTTGCACTATTCGTTGACTTGAGTCAGCATAAGGAAACCGTCATATTTGGGGCTGCATTACTCCATAATGAAACAACTGAATCTTTCATATGGTTGTTTCAAACTTTTCTTTTGTCAATATTTGGGAAAAAGCCGAAGACAATTTTAACTGACCAGGATGTTGCGATGCTTAAAGCAATAAAAGTGTTTTTCCCAAAACCATAAACACATCATTGTTTATGCGTATGGCATATGTACCAGAATGCCATCAAGAAAAATTTATTTTCTCAATTGAAGGGTTTTAAGAAAGGATTTCCCAAATGCATATACGTTTTGAAGAGGAAGAGGAATTCTTGCAAGCATGGGAGGAAATGATTAATAATTACAATCTGTAGAAAAATTTGTGGTTGGGAAGTTTATTTGAAGTTAAGGAAAAATGGGCTTTGGTGTATGGAAGGAACACATTTTGTGCAGACATGAAAACTATACAACGAAATGAATCTTTTAATGCCAACTTAAGACATTACTTAAGCATAAATGATAATATGCCACGGTTTTTTGAGCATTTTGAAAGGGTTTTAGAATACCAACGGTATAAAGAAAGAGAAGCCAATTATAGCATAAGCCAGCGAATACCATTTTTGAAAATGGCCTCTAATTTGATGAAGCAGGCAAGAAATGTTTCCACCAAAAGAGATAAAAATGGTCGAGGAAGAGTATGCTCGGTTTCTGGATGTTGTTGTGAATGAGATGAGTGAGAATGGGACAGTTTGTGTATATAAAGTTAGTATACATGGAAGATGTCGTTAACATATAGTGATGTTTGATTCATCAAATGATTCGGTTAGTTGCAGTTGTAAAAAAAATTGAGTTTGCTGGGATTTTATGTAGTCATGTGTTAAAAATTCTTGATGCTCGAAATATAAAGGAGATCCCAGCTCGCTATAAAGAGCTATGTCGTAGTTCTGTTAAACTTGCCACAATTGCTGCTGAAGATGAAGAGGCATACAATTATGTTGCAACTTGAAGTTACACATTGTCTAATTTTGGGACTATATACCACTTGAGAGGTGCTGTTGAAACTTGAAAGATCTCAATCTTTGCATTGATGCAATTGATCCCCTTACATCACCTAGGGGTGGATTCAATTTCTCTTGGCTTGATTTTATTAATCAGTTTCTCCAACTGCTTGCGCGTAGAAACCGGTAACATGGAAAGATCTCCACCAATTATTTTTAGTATAATTGGACCGTTGAGAGGAAAACAAATTCCTCTATTTAGTAATTGTTTTGAGGTGCACAGAGTCAGAAACTCAATTTTGATGGCAGAGTCAGAAACTCATTTTTCTGAAGGTGCAAGATGATGGTTTTCAAATTTTCTTATAAGTTTGTTCTTATACACTTTGCAGACACAAGTGATGTTGTGCTTATAGTAACTTTATTTATTTCTATTTCATTAATTCACATTTTGTAAAGGAAACATATTGCCAGTTGATTACTAGATGTACTAATTTGGTCTCAAGGGTGGTTGCTGCAGTTTCTGCTAGTGCTAAATTCCATCCCTTTGTTGATTAGTGCAAGCTTACATAAAATGGTTCTATGGAAAGCTATTTTAGAAATTTGTGGAGGATAAATGCATTACTCAATATTGTGTGGGATTTTGATTTGACCAGGGTTTAAAATCACCCAATTTGTGGTCACTGGAATTGGGAACACTATGACTGCTCCTTAATCTTTAACGAGTGTAAGAAATTTGAATATAAGTGTAACAGATAACCTAACGTAAATCTTTCTTTCACTGCTAGCTCCCATTTACCTCAATCAAGTTCACAGTCGAACCACGCAGCAGAAATTTTCACGTCTGGTGGTCAGACTGTAATGTTATGTGCCAACACATTCTGCCCACCGGAAGTGTCAGGCAATCTTTTGTGGCAAAGAATAGTCTTCAAGAAGTGATGGATCATTCACCACATCTTCAGCACTTGACCAAACGTACACTCCTTGTTCTTGTTGGCTAGTAGGGGACAACATTGTCCAGTATAATGTTACCAGGAGTGCCACCACCATGTTTAGTGACAGAAGAGAATTGATCACAAAATCAAGCTGGTAACGCCAAAAAAAAAGGGTAAAACAATATTCAAAATCTGAACATGAATTTTTCTGTACCAATTTGGTGAGCATTTTGAAATTATTCAGATCTTGATGCACAACAAATATATTACACGCTTTTTTTCCTCCTTTAATAATAAGTGGAAAGTGGCAAGTTACATACTAGAAATTTAGAATTCAATAAAAGCTTTCATATATTTTGTTGGGGCATGCTTATTGCCATTCAATATTTTTCAAAAATTCATTATCAACAAATATATTAGAAAAGTTTTGCTGTAGCAAAATCTATGATTGGTCCTTTTAATTTTTATGTGATTTGTTACAAAAGAAATTATAACTTTTAATACAAAATGACCAATTGCAGTCTTTGTTGCATGATATGAGGTCGTGATTTGTTCATCTTCATTGTCACACCGAAATGCCTATGGTTGGGTTGGACTAATATAGGTCCAAGTTACGGGTTCTAAGTTGGGGCCCAATCTTTCAGAATCATGAAAAGCATAGCTGATAAACTATAAGAAAGTAGCAATGGAAAATACTAATGAATCTCTTGTTATATTCACACTTAGCGAGGGCAAATATATAATACACTATATGAGATAAACATGGTAATCCTAAATCTAAGGGATACAGTTGTGTGGCCAACTATTATCCTAAATCAAAGGGATACAGATATACTTTACATATTCAAAACAGTGCTAGCCTGGATTAGATCTTTCAATAGAAACATATAAGATGGGTAGTAAATTATATATTTCATATATTCATTTTACAAAGCTGGGATCCTTACAATGCCAATCAAACAGAACCTATGTCTCCATAAGGTTTTGTGTCCTCCACATTGCAATTTACAATCACACCAAATAAGCATGACTTTCATTCTAAACATAAGGCCATGGACATTCATTGTAGAAGAATTATGATGTTTTACATCTCGCTTGTTTTATGAAGAGAAAAGTAGTAGCAGTTTCTTTACTTTGACTTGGCAGATACAAGTCCTTTAACTGATCCAATCATGGCCACTATTGTCACAAGCAAGCAAACAATGCTAAATATCTGAAGAACAACCCACTGTTTTGTCTATGCTCCTATTTTTCTTTGCCATAGGCTCTGTTTGTTTTGATGTAGAATCTAATCCGAAAAGTGTTTTTACAATAAAATAGGATTTTACTAGTGTTTGTTATGTTGTAAAATTTGAATTAATGTAAAATGGTTTTCCTAAAAGATAGGCTTTCCAAAAAGCGATTTACCTAAAAAATTCCCGTATGTTAGTTTTCCTTAAAGGAAAGAAATTGAGAACCTGACTCTAACAAGTTACGAGATATGCCAAAACTCTTAAGAAGCTATCTAAAGATCAACAACTCTCATATCTGAAACTCTTAAGAAGCTATCTTAAAACCAAGAGCTCTAATATCTTAAGGTATAGAATGAAGAAATTTTGGGAGAGCAAGTTCTCTGCGTCAAGAACTTCAAAGACCTAAAGGTATGCTCTTCTTCTTCTTCTTCTTCTTCTTCTTCTTCTTCTTCTTCTTTCTTTTTCTTCCCAACTGCTCTTATATTTGAAGGTATAGGGTATAAAAAGAAGAAATTTTGGGAGAGAAAGTTCTCTGAGTCAAGAATTTTGCTCATATTATGCTTCTTAAGACAGATTTCTGGTTTTCAAGATAACCATTCAAACTCAGAATTCATAATGTTAAGAATTTTAATTTATTCTTTTCATTTTAGATGGTTTTATTAACGCTCCAATGATTTATATATGATACATAATTTGATATATGTTCGATTATAACTTGTTTTTTGTTTTGTTACTTTCTATTTCGAATTTTTCATCGGGTTCTTGTACATTGGGATGAGGCTGAATTGTGTTAAGAGAAGATAAAGAACTTATTTTTCTATGGAGAAAGGTTTGGTTATGAAGAAAAAAAAATATAAACTTTTCATTCCTAGTTTTCTATCCAAGAAAATGTTGTTGAATGCTAGATGGCCTTCTTTCAATAAGCCATCTAACTGCCTTGGATGGATTGCTAGATGGCCTTCTATCAATCACCACCACCACCACTATTTTCTAACTGCGTCAAGAAATGTTGTTGATTGCTATATGGCATTCTTTCAATCACCCCACCTGCAGTGGCTATAACTTTTAAGACAGTGGGTAGACTCATCCAAATTATTTGCTTTTAAAATCACTCAGAGATCAACGAGGGAAATGCAGTAGCTTTGCAATGATTATTTGCTTTTCTTTTGTGGACTAATACAATTTGCTCTGTTTTTCTTTTTATCCTTTTTATTTTCCAAGTTAATTATTTAGATTTTATGTAATATTGGGTTCTGTCACGCCCCAAAACCAGTAGCACAAATCCCTATGCGGGAGGCACTGATCTCGAGGTGTAACCTTAGGGTTCCACTTCTAGAACGCGAAAATCCATGACAACATAAGGGAATAAAAGTAAACGTGTATCACTTTCATGCAATATTCAGAGTGCGGAAGCAAAAGAAAAATCTTACATAGAATTCCATGTGACTTTAGGTGAGTCACTTGTACAAAAATGTAAGTACAACAACTTACAACCACTCACCATAATACAAGTTATTACCAATAAACTCCTCATCACTAACTAGGAACTAGAAGCTGCCTCTAAACGGAACAACATCAAGTTCTCGTCAGTTCCCATTCTACCTCACCAACATAAAAAGTCACGTGAGCTTGGAATGCCCAATATGACCATATCTGTCGTTCGTCCTCAGAAGATATCGTAAGAAAGTACAACATGCTTCAATTGTGAGTAACAACAAATGGTATATTTGAATCTAACACGATGAATTATTGGATGGTAAATGGTATGCATGGTTAATGACATTCAGATGATCTACAATGACATGCTCAATCAAAGAATGCAATATGAAATGGTGCAAGATGGACTAAACTTATGTAACCGATTAAGTGTCCCTCATTGCAGCTTCTCAATCAAACCAGAATTAACTTCGGGACTAAGGTCACCAGGGACTGCCGGATGGCATCCTCTTCGTTCCGGGCGCTAACCCATGGTACGAAAGCTACCATATTTTCTAGTTTAGGGTATGTGTTACTCATGGAGTTCCACCAGTTGCTAGTTTGGAAGGCATAGCACTCAGGGAATTCCACCCAATGCTAGTTTAGAGTGTTACCAAACTCAGGGAATTCCACCAACCAAGTATCACCACCTCCCGGGCACACTTAATTAGTCACATAAGCCTAGCATGAATGCATTATTAGCTAGGAACCAAATGATAGTCATCAACGGAAACTATCCACGCACCCATACACGTGGATAATCTGATTGGATGCCATCATGAGATTCCCAAATGTTTTAACATCACACAATCACATCCCAATCCACTTATCAAGTCCATATTATTCCAATATGCAATATAATCAAGTCCAAGGGTAATTGATGGTTGATAACAATCATGGAACCCAAGTTGATATCCCACAGGTAGGCATGAGCCTTCTAATCCAATCTTGGATCCGAAAACCAAATCCCAAATCAATGGGAAGCAAACCACATTATGTTCCCCAACGAGTCTAGTTTCAATTACTAATTACGAGATGCATACACCAATTAGGTTCAGGTCAATTAACAATCGAATGAGTAGGATACACCAGGGGATTCAAGGGTGGTTCCCCCGTAGGTAAGCCAGAGCCATTCGACCACACCTTGACTCACTAAGACCACAGTTCAAATACAAAGTGTGCCCAACCCAACCAATTAACTCAAACACTCAAGGCAACCCCTCCACAGGTGTGCCTGTGCTTCCAAATCATGCAGTGGACTCCATTATGGTGTTTAACCAAGGTAGGAGCAACTCCCCTCCCAAAAACTGAACAAAACCCTATTCATGTAACACACTGTACAGGTACTGCCTCCACCGGTGGGGTGTTTTCTTCAGGAAACAGACCTCTGTCGGCAGACTCGCCGGTGGACCTGTAACGCCCCGGAAAATTTTTGATTTTCTTCCTTGGGCGTTTTGGTAATTTTTTGTGTTTTTGGTGGTGATTGGTCAATGCTAATGACCAATTTTTCCTTTGGGTGCACTCTTGCTGTGTGCTATGACCCACACCTTAGCCTGGCTCCTTTAATGAGCTTGGATGGTTGAGATTTAATCTCCCATCCAAGAGGCAATGGAGGGTTGAGATTTGTTTGAGATTTGAGGTAGGGTTTAAAAGACAAGGTCTTCAAAACCCTAGCCATTTTTGTCTCTTGAGATTTGGCTGAGAAGAGAGAAGAGAGGAAGAGGAGAACTTCAAGGGAGGAGGCCAAGGATGGAGAGGAGATCAGCTCAACCACCATTTTCGTCCAAGAAGATTCTTGACTATTGGTCTGTGGCACCGACGGACCCATCGACGGAGATGTAGGTGGGTGGTCGGTGGTACCGACGGCACCCACCCAAGAAGATTCTTCACTGTTGGTCGGTGGGTCGTCAGTACACCGACAGACCAACCGACGGTAATAGACTTGGAAATGAACATGGACCTTTGACTTTGGTCAGTGGGTGGTCGGTGGCACCGACGACACCTACCGATGGGTGTCGGTGGATTCATTAGTGGCACCGACGGACCCACTGACGATTTAGCATTATGACCCCATTGAACTGTTCGGTGGGTTGTCGGTGGCACCGATGGACTCGCCGACGGATATTGTGGTTGGGTGTTCAGTGGTACCGACAACACCCCCCCTTAGGAGACTTGTGGACTTGGTCAGTGGGTCATCGGTCTATTGACGGGACCCGCCATGGGTGAGTTGGAATTTGTTTTGGACCCTGTTCAGTGGGACCGACGGCACCCACCGAGGAGACCGTTTGATTTGGTCGATGGGTTGTCGGTTCACCGACGGACCCACTGACAAAGAGATTAACTTAGCTATTAGAGTGTGGTCGGTGGGTCGTCGGTCCACCGACGGGACCCACCGACAGTGGGTGATTTAGCAATAATTTGAGAGTCTTTGGGTAAGGGATTGATACCCGGACTTGGCCAATGTTGTGCCTTATTGTTTGAGCTTTTGTCTCATACTTTTTACTCATATGAAGTGGGATGGTTGTTGAGTACATAATCATGTATGGATAGTTGATGATTGATATGTGAATTTGATGATGTGATTGGATTAGTGGAATGAAACTAGAAGATCATACACCTATGCATGACCCGTAGTGTATCATGTAAGGTTAATTTATGGACGAATGTGTATTTAGATTGATGTGGTTATATAGCATGCGTTTCTTGCATTTCTATCATAAATGCTTGAGTATATGGATATTATGATTCAACATATTTAGATAGAGTGATGGTTTTCCACTTGATACTAAGTTGCATATCATCTAGTTGTTTGCTAGTATCATTCATGTAATGGACATGTATGCATGACCAGTCCTTGTGAGGACTTGGACCCCAGACCACCTTGGATCCTTTACGAAGGACCAGAGGTTAATGTGAGGATACTTGGACTTCCAAGTGAAGTGCCAAATGAGAGATATGGATCTCTGGTGTCCCCAGATAGGTACTTTGATTATTCAAATCTAATGTAATTTGAGGGTGAGGGATTTGCAATCCCAAGAGCCCATGGATAATTGTATATATGTATGTTACACACACATATATATGGATGACGATCGTTTGGTTGTATGTGTGTGATTGATGTACACGGGGGATATCTTGGGGAGCCCCGGATTCATCCCATGATAAAAAATGAAGGTGGGGGTATGATCCCCATGGGTTTAAACTCCCTAACACTATGTTGTACACATAGAATCGGTGAGGTATCCTTAGCCCGAAAGGGGCCGTGTATCCATGATTTAGATACGCAGTGTTACAGTCCGGATCAAGCGTGAGACATAAAAAACAACACAGTGTGGATAACATTCATGTGCATATCACGTGTTTGATGAGGCCATTGTGTGTGGGCCTCTATATATCTGTCTGTTCATGTCATTGCATAAAATGAATAAACCTTGCGTTGATCATTGCATCCCATGCATATCATGGTCATCCTAATTATTACACTGCATCTGTACATTGCACTTGCTGAGCGAGTAGCTCAAGCCTTTTGGCTCCAAACATTTTCGGTGAGCACGAGATGTATGGCCAGGACTTCGACCCGGATTGCTGAGGTGGACTCCTGAGGTTTCTGCGCAGTTAGATTTCTTCTTTATTTCTTTTTCTTTCAGTTGTAGCTTGTGAGAGAGTTTTGAGAGTGTTGTGAGGGAATGACTTGTCCCTCTGAGACTTGATGTATTTGTATATTCAGGTTATGTTTGGATGTGAGGTCCATTAAGTGGTTTGATTTCATTTATATTATGATGATATTAGCTTCCGCTAGGATCCTATGTTGTTATGGATTTTCTCTGAGGTATTTATGGTTTTCCACCCTCGTCTTGGTGTATGTGTTTGGTTGATTTGATGGTGAGAGTCAGGCTTGGAATCCTAGAGTTATGCTCACGTGCGTGTGAGTCATGCTTTAGAATTCGGGTCATGACAGGACCAGTGCTTGCCGATGGAGGCCACTGTCTTTCCTGGGTTAGAGGTCGGCAGGGCCACTGGTGGACTGGTGCCCACCGAAGGATCACGGAACGTGGACCCGTGATCCAGTTCTAGATCTCCCAATGGTTCAAAAATCAAGTCCATTAGGTCTTAAGGTGTACACATCAATTAAATACATATAAATCATTTAACAAAGTGATTAAATCAACAATCTTGACACATTCAAAACACAATCCCTAATTACTACTCATTTTATACGAATACATGAAATTGGAACGCACGCGACATCTAGATTGGATTATACAGAAAACAAGACTTACTTTTCTCCGAGAGTTGTGATCCAGATCTGGGTTGTTTCCTCTACCCTCTGGTTCCTCCATTCCTCTTCTTCTTCCCTTCTCTTCTCTCGGCACAGCCTGGTGCGGCTAGGGTTTTTACTCTCCTTCCTTCTTTCCTCCCTTTTAGTTCTCTCCCCCAATCCTCCCTCTTCCATCCAACCAAAAGGAGAAAGGTAAGGAGGTGGTTATGGAAGTTTTCCTTCCATCAACCCACTCTCTTCTCTCCCACTCCACGCACCTCTCGTGCGTACTGCATCACTACCTTAGAACAATTACATCCCTTGCCCTCAGATCCACTTAATTATAGGTACACCCCATGTAAAGACCTGGAAAATTTAGACTAAAAAGAACTTTAATGCAAAGGGTAAAATAGTAATTAAAAACTATACACTTAGAAACTAACCTAAGGTTATTAATAAAATAAGATATTATTAGGATTATAATTATAGTAAATAAACTAAGGTCCTTAATGAAGAATTACTGCATACGCAGAAAATTGGGTTTAATGAATTAATCTAGATTAACCAAACAAGACCAAAGAATTATAATTAATTAGATTGGACTTAAGTGAGATTCCTAAGGTCCAAATAGATTAATTAATGGATAATTTCATGATAATTAAATAGGGTAACTTAATGATTAAGCCACAAATAAATTAGGACTATAGACTAACAGTTAAACCCCAACTAGTATTCCTAATACAACTCTAACACCTAAAACTTATAAAATAGGATTAATTAAGAGAACTAAACATTAGAAAACAAATCAATTTCGTGGGAATCCCTAGGAGAAACCAGAAGAAGATTAGAAGATCAGACAACTAGAAGAATACTGAAAGAATCAACAATGGCAATGAACCTACAACAACATGTGAGTTTTCCTTTAGTGTCTCACGTATTTACTTCTCCTCTAATGTGATATCATAGGGAATTCCTTTCTTTTTACATGCATAACCCTTCCCCATGATCATATAAATAAAACCCAGAAAGATCACATGTAATTAATAACAATAATATTTGATGTAACATTAGACTGTTAGCAAACCAAAAAACTAGTTTATAATATAAGTATTGTTAAAACCATAATTAGTGTGATCATTAAGTTGACCAAATCACCATGCACGAATCCCTAGGATGGTTAGATGAATAACCCTGGAAATTATCTTGACTTGAATCAACTTTCTCTGAACCGGCAGACCAACCGGTGTACCGGTTAGCATGCCGTGCCGGTAACTTGCCGGTTGAGTTTCACAACCCAACCAGTGTACTGGGACCTTACCGAGACTCTACTGATGGCTTCCCTTGTATACTACATACCCTAGCCCAACCGGTGTACCGGGACCCTACCGGTACCCTGTCGGTTGAGCTAACCCATGCCCTACACTGTAGTCAGACCCTACCGATGTACCGAACACCCTGCCGGTAGTCTACCGGTTGGTCACGGTGACTCTAATTGATATTTTAAGACCTGGTAGACCCTACATTGATAACCTAACCTATTTTTAAACTCCCTGTACCCTGGTATTAATCCTCTAAACCTTCCATATAATATGAAATCCCTATAGACCTAATGATATGAATTATGTACATGTTGGCATGATCATTGATCCTATGAACTGTTGTGTGAACACTTATATGATTGTATAATTATTGAATTTCATTAAGACCTTGATTGTGTGAACATCTCATACTTAAC
>JAUPMG010096609.1:0-12410 GCA_031762675.1 Pachysandra terminalis
ATTTTAGGAAATGCATCATATGGTTTGATTTTCACCCGATGTGAAATCAACTTGGCAGTAATGCAAGTAAAAGAGTAAAAAGCAAGATTAGTTAACTAATTAACTAATCGGGTTGTTACAAAACCTGAAACCCAAACCAACCCAACCCAAATTGTAGTTTCAATTCGGTTTGGGTCGGGTTACATCGGTTTAACTGAGGCTTCAACCTAAAACCATACCAATCTAATTCAATTTTATAATTTTCAAACCAAAACCGAACTACATATCTAGAAACCCAAACCAAACCGAACCAAAATCAGTTTGGGTCGGTTCGATTTCGGGTTTAACCGACTCAAATTGCACCCATAGGTGGTGGTGGTGGTGCAAGGATTGCATACTTAAGTGTGCAAGGATGCACACAAGTGTGCAAAAGGCTTAAGGGTAGAATAGGTATTTTCAGTTTAAAAAAAAAATATTGTAAAAATACCCGACATGTCCTCTGCAATATGGCAAGTGCCAAAAGACAATTTTGTAGAGAATTCTATACTTGAGATGTGAATAAAGTTGGTCAATATACCATTTGACAATAATTTGTCTAACATAAGACATATGGACAATTTTCCCTTTAAAGAATTGACTGTTTCTACCTTGAGATTTGAACATATTCCTCAATTTTTGGGTGTTAAGAGCAAATGTCAAGACAATTTGACTTGTAGCACCACATGTTTTGGAAAGAAGTATACCCATGGGGTAGGTTTTATAAATAATTGAGGTGTGCTTTAGTCTTTGGACCTTATTTAATGTGAATAATGCAATCCTTCTTTCATATCATATGTCTTATATTGCAGATTTCAGACAATGCTTGGGTTGGCTGCACCAAATTTTATTTCGTAGTAATGGAAACTGTCACTTGTCTCTTTTCAGAAAGTGATATCCATAAAATTCTCTAATCTTATTCACACTTTTTTTTTTTTTGGGTCTTAATTAATACATGTGTTTTATATTTTAATAATGTAGATTTCAGACAATATTTGGGTTATTACACCAATTTTGTTTGGTAACAATGGGAACTCTTGTTTTTTTTTTTCATAGGGTGTTAGTCATAACTTCTCTAATTCTGTTGATTAACTTTGTGCTTTTATGATTTTGTAAATTCAGTCATGTTCTTAGATTATTTGTTACTAATTTGGAAGGTTGACTATTTATTTATTTATTTTTTAATATCATTCTTCTTATTAATCAAATTTGTATCCAGTGCTGTATCTTGGAAATTTATCATAGTTGTGTCGCATCGAATATCCTCATAACTTAAGGCTGTATATGGAACTTAGGATTTTTGAGAGAAAAGAAAAAGAAATGTTAGATAAAGCACTTTCTCTTGTTTGGTTGAAGAATAAAAGAGTTGTGGATGGAGATTTGGAAAGAAAATAATTTAAAAAGCACTCTCTTTTGGGATCAAAATTTTTCTCGTCAAAAAAGAGATTTTGAAAGAAATAAAAGAAAGTTGGAGAGCACTCTCCAACACTCTAACCTAATTTACAAACCTAACTTACAACGTATTTTGTTTTTCCTTGGCGGTTAATCAACTTTATCGGAATATATAAGAATTCGCAAAAAATTTGTCAAAATTTAATTTTCTAACGACATTGAGCTATTGACTGATATACCCCTTCTAAAAAATAGAATTACTTTTAGATTAAGTAGATAAACTTTAGGTCTCTAAAATATCCTTCTTAGTTTCTCGACTAAAGAGCCACATGCTCCAACGTCACACTTGAATCATTCATCAAAGAGGAAAACAAAGAAAAACACATCAAACCATTGATGAAGAACAATTTATAAGAGGTATATCAATCAATGACTTGGTGTCATTAGTTGACCGATCCCATTGAGGTTTTCAACAAGGGTGTCATTGTAATTTTAAAAATCTTAGAAGGGGTCTAACTGCAATTGTCAAAAACCTCAGGGGGTCATTGTGCATTTTTTCCAATTTATTTTACATATTTAGTTTTTAAAATTTTGACCTGTTTTTAAAAGTTTTCGAATCAAACGGCTAAAATCATTTGATCAAGCGGATAAAGCATAGGGTCAATGGTTAAGAACCCATTAGAGATGAATTTGATATGCTGGTTTTTTGTTATGTCTATACAAACCTGATTACATATAGGGGTTTTATCCTCCCCACATTATAATTCAAAGGGAGAACCAGTCTCAAAATGAATTCTGATTATAGGATTTATTTTAAAATCAAATTCTTTAATCAACCTAGAATCTAGCTCAAAAGACCTTTATAGTACTATATAATCCGATTCCGGCTAACACTGGATTCTACATTCCTAACCAGGAGTAAGCGTTCAGCAAATTAGAGCTAGGGCTGTCATCGAGCCGAGCTAGCTCGGCTCAGGCTCGGGTTCGGCTCGTATTGTGCTCTATAATTAGGCTCACGAGCCAAGCATGAACCCGGAAAAAGACACATTATCTTAATGAGCTTGAGCCGAACTTGAATAGGCTCTGCTCGGTTTGTATATAAGATTATACGTTTATATTTCTATATCTTATATTCTGTATTAATATTAAACACACATGATAACATATTATACTACGTATAATAATAATTATCAACTATTTATATTAATCTAAGTTTTTTTACGAGTAGAGCTTTTTATGTCGCAGTTTTTATGAGCTGAGCTTTTATGAGAGCTTGAGCTGAGCTAGGCAAAGCTCGGTTCGGCTTAAAATTTAAATTTTTTTAACGAATCTGAACATTGCTACAGATTTATTACCTCGAGCCAAGCGGAGCACTGCTCGGCTCGGCTCGTTTACAGCTCTAGTTAGAGCATGTGAAGTACAACGAGTCTTTTTTTGGTAAAGGAAATATAACGAGTCGAAGTATTTAAACAGACTCAGACTAACAATAGGAAAAATAAAAATTAAAAAAACAAAATGAGTGAAAGAACAGAAAAAAAAAAAAAGAAAGTCATGAAAAATGCCAAAATAACCTCAACGTACCTGTCCATCTTTGGGTGCACAGGTGACTATGGTGTAAGGGGGACTAATGCATCCCATCGTGGAGACAAAGACCTGTGCCTTTTACAGGGAAAGAAATAGTAATAGACAGAGAGAGAGAGAGAGATCCGTGTCTCTTTTGCTACACCAAAATTTCTTCTTCAATTAGGGTTGTCGAAGTCAAAGAAGGGACCGGATCATTGTTAGCAAAACGTGAAACGTAAAAAAAAAGGCAGAATGAGAAAAATACGAGTTTAATATGATTTTAATTTTAAAAAATATAGTAAAAAAACAGTCAAATAAACGAAAACATAAAAAATACGTTTAATAAGTAATTCGTGTTTAATACGTATCTTGTTCAAAAAAACGGGTTCAATAAAACGTCAATATTTATATATATATATAAGTATTAATAATTAAACAATAATATTTCTTTTTATTGGAACTTATTATAAAACCCTTTAATACAAAAATAAAGTTGTCGGCTAGCACGCATTTGTCATTGGAACCTCCAACGAACAACTTTTTTTTGGTAAACTTTAAACACTGATTTTTTTAAACGCATTTTTTTTCAAAAAAACATAAAAATACACGTTTTAAACGTTATCTAAAAATAACATATTTTTTTTGCTTATAAAACTTTTTAAACGAAATTTTAAACGTTTATATAATAAACTACGTTTTTTTAAAAACACAGCGCGGTTTTAAACGGGGTTTTGCTAACAATGACCCGGATATCTCTTTGGGCAACAAGCCAAACAAGAAAAAGCCACCACCCTCTCTTCACTTCTTTCTTTCTAATTCCACTTCGCTTTTTTATCTCTCAAGCTTATTTGTTGACTAATTGCACGATTACCCAAGTGCTTAATGGTGCCATAGAATTTGGGAGTTTGACATTGATGCCCTTGTTCTCTCTCTCATAAAATAAGAGCAGGCCCTACATTAGAAGCTCCGGATCATGTTACTCTTGGAAACAACCAATTTCAGATGTATATCATATGGGATTATAACAACTGCATGTATACTACCAGGATGTACTTATAAAATCTTAATATCCACAGTGTGTTTTCCCCACTACAAGGACCATATATATTGTGCACAGTAAGAATAAAACATATATATATATATATATATATATATATATATATATATAAAGGAGCCTCTTTTCAAAGTTAGATTATCCTTGAAGTTTCATGATCAGAAAAGGGGTATTTTGGTAACTTCATTCTTTGGGTTTTTTATTAAACGTTTTCATTTATACCTCACACGTTTACTTAGTTCTTGGTTCCATGTTCCAGGTTTGGATTTCAAACCATCCCTTTCCATCTACTTCTGTTGAAGCTTCTTCTTCTGCCTTCTTAGCCTTGGTGATGCACCTGGTTCAGGGATATTGATCTCTTGTTGATTCTTGGGGGTGGTTACTTGATCCTGATTGCATGGCAGCGGCTAAACCATCAGTTTGTGAAAGGTCTTCAAAATCACAAGCTTTGTTGCTCTTTCTTGGGTTTCTGTTCATTGTTCTTCTTCTCTTGGCTCATCCTGCAGACCAGTTGAAGATGTCTATGACCTCCACATTACCAACAGAAAGGATTCTATCTGATTCTTCCACCATGAAATTGGATCCTCAGCAGACTAAGAGTACTCATAGTTCTTCATCATCTACTTCAACTAGTAGACAATTCAAAGCCAGTGCTCATGAAGTCCCGAGTGGTCCAAATCCCATTTCCAATAGGTAGGAAATAAGCATTATTCTTCTCCACCGCCACCGTCATTGTCGTCGTTGTCGGTGATACATAGAGTTGCAGTCATAATAAGTATTATTATCATTGCCATGGTCATCACCATAACCATTGCCATTAATAACTCTTGTCCTCATTGAGAGGTTTGTTACCTTTGTCATCAACATCATCTCCTCCGCTTCCTATTGTACATCAAGCAATACTTATTTCTCAATTTCTTATGTCATCATCTATTTGTCTTTATATATAGATTGTAGTGTTGTTATTATTGTTACTTGTGAGACCCTCGAGTGAGGAATAAAAGGAAATTATGTTAGTTATGAGATCTTTGAGAGGAATAAAAGGAAATTAAGTGTAAAAAATCCAAGTTTGTTGATGTGATTGGTTTGGTTCATATTTTTGCTAAGATGGGTTGCTGTTTTTTTTCTTTAGAAAAAACGTTTAGATCAAACATTTAGTGGGAAATCTTACATAAACCATATTTGTACATGTTTTTTTTTTTTTTTGATGGATATGATATTTTTGTTCAAGGGAAACCTTCAAAGATCAATACAAAATTAGAAACGCTAGAGAGAGAGAGAGAGAGAGAGAGAGAGAGAGAGAGAGAGAGCATGGAGCTGTTGCTTTTCTTTCTATTGGGTTAATTTCAAAATTCAGGAATGGAAGGTGAGATTAGAACAGAAACTGATCTGAGGGTTTCCAATGGCAACCTTTTTTGATTGAGAAATTATTTAATTAAAGCCATGGATTTTACTCTTTTCTTCTCGACCACGTCATCCTAAAAACATGATAGGTAAAGTAAGGAACCATGATTTTGTAATAATAAATAGTATTAATCCCCTAATTATTGAAGCACACTTTACGAATCATAATGCCTTGATTTTTTTTTTTTGAGAAAATTACACTTTGACTCCTGAGGTTTCTGATAATTTCAGTTATACCTCTGAGATTTTTTAAATTACAATAACACCCTTCACCAGAAACCTGAAGGGGGTCATGTCAACTAACGAAATTGAGTCATTGATTGATATACCCTTTATGAAGTGCTCTTCATCAATTGTTTGATGTGTTTTTCTTCTTGTTTTTTTCTCTTTGATGAATGATTCAAGTGTGACGTTAGAGCATGGTGGCTCTTTAGTCGAGAGACTAAGAGGATATTTTAGACCTAAGATTTATCCACTTTATCTACTTGAGATCAAGAACAGTTTATAAGGGGTATATCAGTCAAGGATTAGTCAATGATTCAATGTCGTTTGTTTTCCGATCTCCTTGAGGTTTCCGATAAAAGGTATTATTGTAATTTCAAAAACCTTAGGGGTCTAATTGTAATTATCAGAAACCTCAAGAGTCAAAGTGTAATTTTCCTTTTTATTTTCTTTGAATCGGATTTATGGGTCCTAACTTCCTATTAGGGTGTGATTCGGTTTGGTTTGGTTTGGTTCGAGTTGACAGCAACTCAAATCCAATTACATCAACTCAAAACCAAACCAAGGTTAATAGACGTCAACTCAAAACAAAACTGAACCAGATGTAGAACCAAACTCCCTAAAACCCAACTCGGTATGCATTCTTGGTTTGGTTTAGATTTGGTTGGGTCGGTTAAAATATATGTATAGGAATATATATGATATATTATTACAATTCAGTTTGAATCAGTTCGATCTGTTTCGGTTAATTGAGCCTTCAACCTAAAATTGAGTTGATCTTGTTTGATTTAGTAATTTTAAAATCAAAACAGAAACAAATATTTAAAACCCAATCCATACCAAGTCAAGGTCGATCGGTTTGAGCCAGATACTTTTTAAGTTGAACCAAATCAAATTTAACCCCCAGCTTTTTAGAGAGGTGGTTATAGGTCCAATGTGGTATAGCTTGAAATTGTGCATTTGGTTGGGATTTTATAATCTGGATTCTGATACTGTTGATGCGAAATTGTGCTACTTGACATGCTTTAAGCCGCAGATCGGGATCGAGCTATTTAAAGGGGCGTAAATTGCGCAAGCACATGACGACATCGCGTGTGGGTTGTTTCCAGATTGCCCAAAGTTGGATAAGGTCTTGTTTGGGCACGTGGGGCGTCCTAACCATCCGCCTAAACCGTCGCGCGACCGTTCGAAAAGCGCTACACTGATTATTGACAAAAATAAAAGAAAAAGAGTAGAAGGGGAGCTACATATGAAAAAAGGAGTGAGAGCCAATAAATAAGTACACTGAATTTTTACGTGGTTCGAAAATATGTCTAGTCTACGGGATTCGCCTCATAGGAGGTATTTTCCACTATTTAGAAGTATAGGGAATACAATGAACACCCCATTCATATGGGGATGAAGAAGGAAATAAGAAAGAAAGGAGGGAAAGGAAGAGATAGAGAGATAGAAGGAAAGAGATGTTTCTTTCGGATACAGAGTCTCAGGCATAATAACAAATGCGATCTTCCCTCTCCTCTTTGTATCTTTAAGATATTTCAGATTCTCCATATGTTTAGAGGTTGTATGATCCACAGAGATTGTCTCGTAATTTAGAGTTCTTTTGATCTGAGTTCTGGTCTAGATTGATGATTCCGAGTTCTTATTTTTGAGAGATGAATGATCATTAAAGAGAGATCTCAGAGAGCTAGGGATTTTCTGATCGAGAGCATTCCTTTTCTGATCAAGGGAATTGATTCATTTCTTCTTGTTATGGAGTAGTCCTTTTATAGCTTTGTCTTACTTGACCTCCAAGTAGACTTGGCCTTAAGGTTTTGAATGAGGAGGTACCATCTGGAAGCTGAGTCACATGTACATAGCTTATAAATAAAATATTTGAATCAGGAAAAGTGTTATTCAGTCACGTGTCCAGAGAGTTGCTTTAGAATATCCCCATGCATTAGATCATAACCTAAATGCCACATGTATTTCAACACGCCTAAGTTATTTCTAGAAGGTAGGATAAGTCAGTCCAAATATGAAAACTTACTCTGATAGGTTGCTTTAGATCTAGAAGAACACGGATAGAATGACACGCGTTGCATGTATAAAGATCTAAAGTAACGTCTTCATTCCAGATAAGACAAAACCCCTTTAGATAAACTAGACAACAGATTATAAGTAGCTGACGTTTTATCACGTGCTGTTCATTTTGAGGAATCTATCTCAATCAACTTTAAAGTAAAGGAGTTACTTAAATGTCATAAATACCTTTATGGACTTCGTATATCTCGAGGAAACTCCGTTTGACAACTATTTTCCTTCGAAGAAAGCCAAAATAGCTCTGTATATTTACAAGGTAATCAATGTATTTTTGAGTTACCTATATATATAACTTGAAGTTGAGTTTCTCAGTAGGGAACTCGTTTTCATGATCAATAGTACCTGTAAAGAAGAGTTTATCTTGGGATCCTTTAAGGTTTATAGCTACAGTACCCAATCCGAGTGCCCTCAACTTCAATGAAATCAGAAGTAAATATATTCCCTTGTGAACTCTTTTGAAGTAAAGTGAGAAGAAGTTTCTCAAAGTATGTAGGAAACCATCTTCAAGAACTACTTTTGGAGATGGTGTGAATTCGACTTCTGAAGCTCTTTCCCTTGGGGATTTTCTTTTAGAAGTCAAAGTATTTTATCCAAAATATTATTCGAAGTCAATTCCTAAGGATAAACAAGAGTGAATTCGAACTCTACTTTGTAATTTGAATGCATATAAGAGTGCATTCAAGGGTGGTAACCCATATCTTTGTCTTTCGAAGGGGACAAAATCCTTAGTCTTTTTGAGGGTGACTAACCTTTGACGATTTGACCATCTTGAGGTGGTTAGCCTTCGAGTTCACTTTTATAGGAGGAAATATACCTCCTTCAAATCCACCATCTGGAGGTGGTTGGTGTTCGAGTTCACCATTTGGAGGTGGTTGGCCTTCGAATTCACCATGTGGAGGTAGTTGACCTTCGAATTCACCATCTGGAAGTGGTTGGCCTTCGAGTTCACCATCTGGAGGTGGTTGGCCTTCAAATTCACCATTTGGAGGTGGTTGGCTTTCGAGTTCACCATCTGGTGGTGGTTGGCCTTTGAATTTACCATCTGGGGGTGGTTGGCCTTCGAATTCACCATCTAGAGGTGGCTGGCCTTCGAATTCACCATTTGGATGTGGTTGGCCTTTGAATTGAACTTCAGTAGGAGAAAGTATACCTCCTTCGTAGTTCTTTCAAAACAAAATATAATAAATGGTGTTTCGAAGTCTATGGATATGATCCGAGGGAGACTTCTGAGTTAGAAGACATAAAAAATGCCCTCAAAGATCTCTCTTCAAGGGAATTGTCTTTGAAACATGAAATAAAGAAATAAAAATCATTCGAAGTCTCTTCTTAGGAATGAATAGATGACTTCAAGGTTTTATTTCAAGTTTCATATATTTGAGGAGTTTATTAGGGGTAGTATACCCCTGTATCTATCCTTCAAGAGGGATAATGTCCTTTAGAAGAAATAGAGACATCCATAATCCTTCGATTATTTCGAGGGCAATTATTTTGCTCCATAAGGAATGTAAATCCTTATCTCTTTGGTCATTTTGAGGGCAATTAGCCTGTGTCTGTTAGGTTTTGGACACGTGGCATTCCCCCATAACTTGTTTTCAAAAAAGGTTGCTTCTCCAAGAAGCTTTCCTTTTTGGTGATAAGGACGATTAGATATCTCTGAGCCATTTCAAACATCACATTTTTACCAAACAGTCTAATAAATGTGCAGCAGTTGTTGACAGCTGGCACGTGAAAAACGGCTATGTAGCAGGTAATAGCTTTATTGAATAATTCAGTGTATGCGACTATATCCAGTAAACATATACACACACGCTCAAGATAACACCACGTGTTTAGTGGGATTAATTAGAACGCCTGATCACCAATAACCCCTGGTCTCTATTTTCCTACGCTAGAGAGGAAAGCATGAGAGTGCATATTGAGAATGACGGGCATTAAATACGCATTTCTTCGTGGAGGTGTGTTTTAAATGTGGGCTATCATGCGTTGCAGACGTGATGATTGTCTTTTAGGATAAAGTGAACCGCCAAAAGAACCTTTTGAATTCCTGCAAATAAATAGTCATTCTTCTATAAATAAGAAGTTTATTGAAGAAGAAAGCTTCCTGCAACTTGATATTTTGAGCTTTCTTTGATTTTATTGAGCTCTTGCTTTCTTCCTTTCTTCCTTCCTTTCAACAACCACTGTAATGGTTGACAGGAAGGTTACCGCCGGGAAGAAGGTAGACACCAAGCTGGTGGTGTCTACTGACCCTTTCTGGTAGGGAGTTAAGCATCGCCAGCCTTTCGACACTGTTCAAAGTGGAGAGGGTCTACTCAATCCCTATGGGGAAACTGAATGGATGGAGGTTGGCTTTCCTCACCTGAGCCCAGCGCTTGTCTTTCGTTATGAGAGAGGGGATTGCTCTCTATTACAGATAGGATTCCGGTCCCATTTCAACCTTCCTCCTGGTTGACTGGAGTGGGTGGCTCACATCATGGAGAATGGTGACTACCAGAAGATTTTGGACGCTGCTGTAGTGCTAGAGGTGATTTGGGTCTCTATGGGAGATTTCCACAGAGACTATGAAGCTTTAAAGCAGTTCATCGTGGGATTCAGAGGACCATGTCTTTGTGATTGCCTTCGGAGAGATAACATTGACTTTAGAGGATGTCGCCATCCTCCACTACCTCCCAATAATGGAGAGGAAAATATGGGGGCTATAGCCCTAAATGATGAAGAAAAGCTTGCCTTGGACGTGCTGAAGGCATGTATGAAGAAGTCCTTGAAGAAGTACAAGTTCAAGGGGAAAGGCGAGGGCCAAAGTTCGAAGTACACATTCGGGGGCTAGGTGAGGTACTTCTGGAACGAAGAGAAGACCCCGAAGGCAAGCAGTGTCTCCATCAAGAGATGCTGGGGTGAAGGTTTGGACAACACAATCCATTTGGAGGTCTTCATCGCTTTCTGGTTGGCGAGGTTCATCCTCGAGGGATACCCGTGGACAAGGTGTATGAAAGGGTGTTCCCACTGGTAGTAAAGATAGCAAGGGAATTCGAATGCCCCTTGCTCCTTTGTTCCTGGGATCACAGTATGAGCACCTTGATATACTATTTGAGGACATGGCCCAAAGTCGAGGAGAGAGGTTGGTGGAGACGTCCGTGTACACCAATCTCTTTCAGCTATTCCTATGGAGAGGTACAGTAGATACGCCCCTCTCAACTTCTCAATGGTTGAAAGGAAAATCACCATTATGGGCCTGGATTTAGCCCCTCGAGCATTGGTCTAGTCTGGGATGAAGTCGAAGCGGAATGTCAAACTGTTTGCAGTGTTGGACGTGGAGGCGGAATTCGAGTACCATCCTTATCGCCGAGGGGGACAGAGATTCTCCCTGGCATACGGGTATATGTGGATGTCTATGAACTGGGAAGTCATCCTCGCCACCATAGAGAGAAATGGCAGGGTCTCTCCTTGGTGGGTAGATTACGAACCAATGCTTTGAAGCATTTGGATGAGTTCTGCATTGGTCAAGCTGTGAAGTAGAAGATAGACTTCGTTGGAGCCAAAGAGCAGAGGCTGAAGAAGCCAGACAAGAACCATCAAGTCCAAATAGGGGATGGTTATCCCACCCTCCATGAGATCCCTGGTCACTTTCTGATCATAGACATCTATGAAGGGAGGAACGGTGGAGGAGAGGAGTTTGTGAAGACTTCTGACAAGGCTCCTGTTGGCTCGCCCAAAGGATAAGAAGAAGAGGAAGAAGGAGGAGGAGGAGAAGAGGACGGGGACGAGAATGTCCCAATTGGGGAACTCCTAGTTCATAGGAGAACTAGGAGTGCTAGAGTCCCATGAGTTCCTTCTCTTCTAAGGGCGCCCGTGCCTCCAGCGCCAATAATCTTTGGCTGGGTCCTCCTAGAGGGACCTCTCCTTGCAAGGGTAATGCCAAGCTCCCCAAAGGAGCAGTGCATAAGGGTGAAATCCGTTGTTGCCCGCACTCTGAAGGTATGTCTAATTTGCTTATGCCCTTTATCCTTCTATATTGATTTCTCTTGTCATGTATCTGTTTCTGATTTTGTTTTTGTTGATCCTTTGGTAGACATCAGATGGAGGGGAAGGGGAGGGACTCGAAGTAAGTGATACTTCAGTCAAATCCCCTCCAAGGTAGAGTTCCCGGGTGTCAACTGGGACTTCAAAGGAGGGAGCAGCACCTGGGATGCCCACCAATAGCAGAGTCCCCCTTCCCTCAGAGAGGCCTTCTTCTGGTTCTCCTCTTGGCAGGGTTCCTCCTCCACTGGGAGGACCTATTGGTCGAGTCCCAGTCAGCAGAAGTTCACTCCTCGAGAAACCGCTGCAGTTGGCTCTTCAAGGGCTCCCCCTCCACTCTTCGAGGGCTTTTCCTGTGGTAAGTAATTTCCTTGGATAAGTTAGCTATTTAAATCCCTTCCTCTTACTGACTTTAGCATTCCTTCTTGTGCAGCTCTTGCAGTGAGAGAGGAAGGAAGCGTTAGGGCAAGGGGACCTCAAATTACCCTTCCTACCTTGCCACAGAGGGACCTTAGCAAGGCTCCCATAGAAGGGGTACAAGAGAGGGAGCCCCCTAGGGTGACCAAGGACCTGCCCCCCCAACTATGACTTCTAGTACTGCCACTGTGTCGCGCCCCAAATACGAGATATGGGATCTCGAGGATTCCAAGGAACTGACCTT
>JAUPMG010096620.1:0-12409 GCA_031762675.1 Pachysandra terminalis
TCTATATGGAAATTAGATCAATTGTGTAATACACTTGATGCTCGAAATAATATCAACAAAGAATATGCAGTGCATGTGCAAATGGTGTTGTATGGTAATGTATAATATAGTAAGTTCCCACATGATCCATTAGTCCTTGAGCAAGAAGTCTTCTCGAACCATCCCTTCAATACAAGGTCGCTCTCAAGGATATGATATTCTATGTGCGCAACATAGTTTTAAGGATTTTCAACCAAGGAGGCACATTCCCCCCACTTATTTTTGATTATGGGTAATACTCAAAGGGAAATCAACATTTCTACCTCAGGGAATCATACATATTTACATCCAATAGAAGGAAAAACATGATTCAGCTTTTGGGCATCACATTGTGAACTTTCCCTTACCTTTCATCTTTCCACAAGTCTTTTGGGATCATCATACAGAACATATCCCTTACATTGGGAGCAAACAAGCATAGTCCATCCATAGGACATCAAAGGTTAAATAAGTCAATTCATCTCACATGTGAGTCTAAACCCAAATTTATCACATGGGGTATTAGACTGAGTTATTACTGCAAGAAGGTCCGTATGCAACTCATGGTATTCAAGTCCATTAATTAATGCAACACACAATGATTCATATACGTATATTCAATTCAGCAATCACATGGGAACAGTCCCATGATTCTACACTACAAGGCACAATAGTGCATAACAATGCATACTAAGCATAAATAATCATCTAAATGTGAGAAAATGATAAAATCAGTGTAGGCAGGATATAAACATCAGACAAACACTAAAGGATATAGTAATGCACAACACCATACTCTAAACATGTATCGAGCATAAGTTATATAATGAAATCAAGGCATGTAGGGTATGAGCATCTAACAAACACTAAATGGTGTAGTACTGCAAAATACCATATATTATTCATATATATAATTGTCTAGCATAAGGGATATGATGAAATTTGTGTAGGAAGGGTATGTGTTTTAAACATAAGGTAATACATGTATTAACAGGTCAAGGAGATGATGGCAATAGACAACACTAAACACCCACATACATGAGTCAACCATCACATAGTAACACATGAGGTCAAAGTCTATACCTATACATGCACGAACAGGGAAATGAACTAATGGATGGGTTTGGGGCTGTTTACACAAGTTTCCTAAGAAACGCGCACTACAAGCCTAACTCAAGATAGGCTAGACCTTAGGTATGAAGGTGTCACATCCCAAACCTAAGAGTTCTCATTTGAGTCCCTCAAGTCTGAAATATAACTCTCACCCCATTCCACAGTGGGAGTGGTATTCAATAATAGCCAAACCATAAGTAAAAACTGAGAATTTATTTAATAATGAAAAGATAGTCAAAATAAGGCTATTACAATCAAAACATAACATCATTGCAGCGGAAAATCAAAATAAATACTTAGTTCCATGCTAATCAAATCCCTATGTAAAATATGGCCCGACAATTTCCATGAGTAAACCTTGGCATGCAAGCCAGCAAAAACGAGTAAAATCCCTAATAAATATGCTAACTAGTTTCCTCGATAAAATCAGTAGCTTCCTCCAAACTTTGGTCCAAGGCTTGGTCTTCACAATCTAAGTCATCCTCTTCTATAATTCCTGAAATATGGTTGCTTGAAAGAGTAAACTACATTTAGCTTAGTAAATAAACAAGATTAACAAAATATATGATTGAAGTAGGGACAATGCTACTCTCCAATAGTAATCCAATAAATAGTAACATAATGTGTGATATATGATGATTGAGTGAACATAATAAGTGATTAGTGTCAATATGCAAGTGAAACATGAATTATATGCATGGGGTCAAGATTTAATAATACATGCTGTGCACCTATCATGTGTAATCACCAAGTGTGATCTAGCAATAATATCTAATATGCAATGAAACTGTTAGGTATATTCATAACATAAGTCCCCACATGATCGATCCGTCCTTGAGCAAGATGTCTTAACGAACCATCCCCCCATACATGGCCACTCTCAAAGATAGGATATTCTATGTACGTATCATAATTTTAAGGGACTTCGACCTAGAGGGCACAATTCCCCCACTTATTTTTTATCAAGGGCAAAATATTCAAGGCCTCACAAGTGTAAAATCTCCTCAGGGAAACATTATTTATCAATAACCGACAGATTCACTCAATAAGGTCCATAGGACAATAAATTGGTATATTGGGATAGCTAGTCCCTCAACGCATAAAATCCAGTCTCCACACTCATTATGATTTCTAGATCATAACTTCACTCTTAATGCCTTCAAATCCAGAATATGGATTCACATGCAAAAGGGTAAAACCTTTAGACCAAATCCATGGTCATAAAGCCAATGAGGTGCAGGTGAGTATGTACACATTAACTAATCATTCAAATCATGTGTACAATGAGTAATAATCCTAACTAACATGATAGCGTTCATTGATGATGTAATAAGCGTGTAATATGAAAGTAAGTCAAGCATATAAATCAATCATAACCAATGACAGCAAATAGGATCAAATAAGATGTGAGCATATGTTGCACATAGATTCAAACCAAAATAATAAGATATTCAATCAAATTAGATCATATTGGACATATGTGTGAATTTCCAGATCAAACAACCTAAATTGGTGAAGTTCAGTAGACCAAGGGGTCTGCCGAATAAGCTCGGTTGGGTTTCAGTGGACTGTTCGGTATATCGAATAGTCTGTCGAGTTCTAAAGGATTTCTGGGCTGGTCACATTGTCAGACTTGGTGGGGTCTCGGTATGCCGAGTATGTAAGCTCGATATACTTTCCAGTGAACCTAAATTAGTCTCTGAGATTCAGTGGGGCCTTGGTTAACTCTCGGTGGGGTCTCGGTACACTTTCCACATTCAAAACATTGTTACCGTTAGGTTCGGTGGACCTTCAGTATGCCGAGGGGTAAACCGAACAGTTCTGGGTTGTTCGGTGGACTCTTCGGTATGCCGAGGGGTCTACCAAAGCTCGGGATTAAGCCAAAATCTCCAGATTTCATTCTTTCTTCAACTCAAATCACGAAACTTTGTTAAGAGACTATAGTTAATATATAATTCTGAATAAAACCCAATAAAAACATCACATAAATCAATGCTTAGAAATAATCTTACCTCTTCCTACCATTAAACTTGGAAAACAAGTAAAACTTTTGGAAAACGATTACAAAACAACAATACTCCTATTAAAACCATAAATTAAGTCAAACTTGAATGCTTACCTTGCTTTGGTCGTGTGGTGTAGTGTGTTACACCTTTGATCTTCCTCTTTTTCTTCTTCTTCTTCTTCTTCTTCTCCAACGAATTTGGGGTGATTTCTAACCTCTAATGGTCTTATGTTTATATATGCACTAAAAGACTCTCTTAATTAGTAACTATTGACTTTTAATCTCAGCCATTGATTGGGGGTCATCAATCTCAGTCATTGGATGAAAATCTCAACCCATGTGTGTTAGTTTCTAATATGGGTTTCTTACATTTGCTTGTTAGAAGCTTAGATTTAACTTCTAGAAGATTTCCTTTTATTTAAATTCCAGCCATGTGAGTTTCTAATTACAAATATTCTTTCTAGAACCTTAGCTTTTAGTTTAAATAGTTTCTATTTTGTTTTTAGAGAGAATCTTACTACCTTTTTAACTTTTAATCTCAACCATTGATTGAGAAGCAAAAGTTACTGCGAAATCTAGACCACATGTTTAACTTTAGTGATTGAGATTGCATGTGATGTACACAATCTCCTTGCTGTACAATCCACCAATCAAAATCAGTCAAAGTCAAATAGTTCAGCAATTACTAAAGTTTCAAACTAACCCATAATTTCTTATTATTTACACATTAACCCCTAAGGTTTTGTTTGGGTTATTACAGAAGGGTCGCATTTGGTTTGGCAAGACTACCAACACCAAAAACATGCCAAAACAACTTGGTTGGGGATTTACGTGTGCTCAAGACCTAACTCAACAAATGGACCAAAGGCTTCTCGGCGAGCCGAGAAATGCAAAAGTGTGCCAAATGGATTGGAACCTCGGGAACTGGTCCAGGTGGGTCTCATTAGGTCAAATGCATCAAAAACTCAACTCTCAAAATGTGGCTCGTCAGGGTCTTGGTGCGTCGAGAATAGGCTTGGTGGGGTCTTGGTGCGCTGAGAATAGGCTCGGTGGCATTTCCAGAACAGTTGGAAATCCCAGTGGTGCTCGGCGGACTCTTCGGTGAGCTGAGAAGGTCGCCGAAGCTCGGGATCAAGATGTTTTTGGGTGAAATTTCATCCAAAGGTTGCTAACCAGTTAAGGGAGCTTCGAAAATGGTTTCTTGACCGAGGGGATGTGTCTACACAAGGATATACTGACTTCTCTCTAAATTCCAAACCTTAGAAAACTAAAATCCAATGAATCGGTTCCTGAGACTTGTCTACAAGGGTTGGGCTCTCAATAGCATTGGGTTGGACTCCTAAAACATGAAATCCATCTACCTAATTCATGGGGGAAGGAAGAACATAATCAAACATGATCTTCCCCCATGATCATAACACCAAAATATGAATAAACACACAAACATTGAAAGAATACTCAACTTGGGGCGTTGCCGGGTTGTGCCCGAAGTTGCTCCTCCTGGATTTAGGGATTTGGAGTTTCCCCTCCCCCTTCTTCTCCAAGAGCTCCACACGAACGTGAGATGTGCAAATGAGGTTGTGTAACCTAAGTTTCCTATTTATAGGTTCTAAGGGAAAAGTTGTAAACTAAAACAGCTGTAGGGGCAAATATGGGTTTCTAGCTCTATTTTTCACAATTCATCAACTAATTAATTACCGATGGAGTGATTATATTTAGGGGGTCCCAAATGAATCTTCTAAGTTGTCAAAACTAATTATTATCTTGGTTATTGATTTTATTTCTTATTTAACTGTTAAGTCTAGTTAGCTAACCCATACTACTTCCTAAGTCTATTTGGCGTACCTGATCATTTTTAGATGGCTTAAGGATTTTATGAATACTAATCCTAGTTTGTTAGTGAAATTAAATTACCAAATTACCAAATTACTATTTTACCCTAAGATCTCAAGTTAAACATTTTAGAGATTATTTAGGTTATTACATCCTACTCTCCTGAAAAGAATTTCGTCCCCAAAATTAATCTAAGGAGTTCAAAAAGGCGAAAAATTTGAAACCAAAAACGTGTTCAAATTCTAGTGATACAAAAATAAAGCAAGACAAGATTCATTAACATCAAATAAACATTACAAAGAGGAAATACATTCAACCATCATACACTGGAAAGAAAGGCTGAAACATGCACCCAAAATAAGTACCATATGTAAAAGAAAACTATTACACTGGAAGGAAAATGACTAGTAGACACGTAAATAAAATAAATTGTGACATAAGCAACACATAAAGTAGGAAGATGCAATTGTGGAAGAGATGTAAAATATTAGCATGAAAAACTTATGCACATTGAGAAAAAGGATGAAGAAAAAGATTAATAGAATATATGTGTAGATATTAATGATCTGTGTAGTGAAACAAAAAAATGCATGTAATCACATAAATATAAAAAAAAAAAAAAAAAAAACGAAGTGTGTAGTTACCAATGTTGTTGAGAAGATGTATAGTGAATAACAGAATTAATGAAAAGTTGACAAATGAATGTAAATACAAAAATGACAAGTGAAATGGTAATAGTAATTGTGAAAATACAAACAAAATCAAAATGAATAAAAACAATCTAAGGAGTTTCCAAAAGCGAGAAAAGAAATGAAACTAAAATGCAAGTGCTCAAAATTGGTGACACAAAAGTAAGGCAGCACAAGATTCATTAATAACAAATAAACAATATAAAGAGGGAATACATTGCACCATTACATTGAAAAAGGAGTAGCCAACACAAGCTACCCAAAAAAGCACACATATGATAAACAAGAAACTAAAGTTTAATACACTGGGAGAAGAAAAACCCAAAAACACGAGGAAAGGAAAACACTACTACTGAAAAGCAATTAAAACATTTAAAGAGTGCCCTCGGGAGGAGGGAAAGGTTGTCCCGAGGAGGTCACCAAGAAGAGTAAAAATAAAAATTTTAAAACTACAATATTGTAATAACCAAAACAAAACCTTAGGGATTAATGTGTAATTAATAGGAAATTATGGGTTAATTTAAGACTTCTATAATTGCTGAATTGTTTGAGCTGAGAAAGCAATTAGATGAGTTGCTTGCTTTGCAATTCATTCGACCGAGTTCATCACCATGGGAAGCACCTGTTTTTTTCGTGAGGAAGAAGAATGGATCATTAAGACTAGGCATCGACTACCGGAAACTGAACCACGTAACAGTGAAGAACAAGTACCCATTGCCAAGAAAAGAAGACTTGTTTGATCAATTGAAGGGAGCGAGATACTTCTCAAAGATCGATCTCAAATCCGGATACCATTAATTACGAATCAAGGAAGAAGACATACCAAAAACAACATTCTGAGCAAGGTATGGACACTTCGAGTTTGTGGTTATTCCTTTTGGCTTGACCAATGCACCAGCGGCATTTATGGACTTGATGCAAAGAATCGTCAGACCCTACTTGGACAAATTCATGGTGGTATTTTTTGACGACATCTTGGATTACTCCAAAACCGAAGGAGAACATGAAGAACATCTCCGAATAACACTACAAACCTTGGTCGACCATCAACTGTTTGCAAAATTTTCTAAGTGTGATTTTTGGCAGGAAGAAGTGAAGTTCCTTGGACATGTGGTATCTAAGGATGGGATCACTGTTGATTCAAGCAAGGTAGAAGCGATACTAAATTGGGAACAACTCAAGAATGTATCGAAAGTTCGCAGTTTTCTCGGATTGGCGGGTTACTACCGTCGATTCATTCAAGGATTCTCATGCATCGAGGGCCGTTGACCAAACTCACAAGGAATGATGTGAATTTCGTTTGAGATGACGGCTGCCAACAATCCTTCACAACACTTAAGGAGAAGCTGACACTAGCACCTGTTTTGACCATTCTTGTAAGCGGTGTGAAGTTCGTGATCTACACCAAAACATCCTTATCAGGACTTGGCTGTGTTCTGATGCAAGAAGGAAAAGCTGTGGCCTATGCTTCAAGGAAACTGAAAACACACGAAAGAAACTACCCTACACACGATCTAGAGCTGGTGGCCATTGTCTTCGCTTTGAAGATTTGGCGACATCACCTTTTTGGCGAGAATTTTGAAGTGTTTTCAAACCACAAGAGCTTGAAGTACCTTTTTTCACAAAAAGGACTTGAACATGCGACAAAGGAGATGGATGGAGCTGGTCAATCACTACAATTTATCTCTTCAATACCATTTGGGCAAAGCAAACATTGTATAGCTAACACACTTAGCCGGAAACCTCGAAGCGTCGAAGCACACATGCTGATTCAAGAGTGGAAGATGTACGAGAAGCTTGCTGAATTCAACATTGAAGAGCATGTAGCTGATCAAGGAGTGAGGTTATGCAATATCCTTGCTAAACCAGCACTCAAAACCAGAATCATCAAGTTACTAGCAAAGGAAGCATGGATGCAAAACTTAGCCAACGATGCCGAACGACCCGATTGGACCAAGGAGGAAGATGGAAGCATCCATTTGAAAGGGAGACTTTGTGTACCAAACAATGAAGAACTGAAAAAGGAGATTCTAGAAGAAGCTCACCGATCCCGTTACTCAATCATCCCGGAAGAATGAAGATATACTATGATCCACGACGAAGTTACTGGTGGAGACGGATGAAGATTGATATTGAAGAGTTCATAACCAAGTGTGTGACTTGTGAACAAGTCAAAGCTGAACACCAAAAGCCAGTCAGAACATTTCAACCTTTACCAATAGGGGAATGGAAGTGAGAACATATCTCTATTGACTTCATTACAGGACTACCCAAGGCCGACAATAACCACGACATGATTTAGGTAATTGTGGACAGACTAACCAAGTCAGCACATTTCATACCAACAAAGCCTTCCATGAACACGGACGAATTGGCGAGATTGTACATGAACGAGATCATTCGATTACAAGGAGTACAAGTCACCATAGTTTCTAATCACGGTTCTCAATTCATTTCAAGATTTTGGAGGAGTTTACATAAAGCGTGGGAACACAACTCAACTTCAACACTGCGTTTCACCTTCAAAGCAATGGACTGAAGGAAAGGGTCAATCAAGTATACGAAGACTTGCTGAGAGCATGCATCCTTGACTTCAAGCGAAATTGGGAGGACCACTTTGTGCTGATCGAGTTCTCTTACAACAACTACCAAACAAGTATTGGAATGGCACCATTTGAAGCATTATACGGGAGACCTTGCCGATCACCCTTGTGTTGGAATGAAGAGAATGTTTACATTCCCCTAGGACCGGAACTAGTTGCTGAAACAACTTAGAAGATCAAACTCATCAGAGATCGACGTGCTACGGCACAACATCGACAAAAGAAGTACTGTGATTTGAGAAGAAGGAAGTTAGAATGGTGTGAGATTGGGTATTCCTTAAGATTTCACCAACCAAAGGAGTATTCAAATTTGGTAAGAAGGGGACGCTATCACCTCAATTTGTTGGACCCTTCGAGATCATCGAAAGGATTGGAACAGTTTGGACTTAGTACATGATGTGTTTCATGTTTCTATGTTAAGGAAGTATCATCCCGACCTTACAAGTGTGATTATTTGGCAAACAATCGCAATCAATGATGATACAACTTATGAAGAGCAACCATTAGAGATTTTATATTGGAAGGAGCAAGTTCTATGCAACAACGTTATACCGAAGGTGAAAGTTCTATGGAGCAACCACGGAACTTCAGAAGCAACATGGGACTTGAGGCTGAAATGTAGGAGAAGTACCCACAACTATTCGATTAAGGTAAGCGAATTTCGAGGAAGAAATTTTCTTAAGGAGGGTAGGATGTAATAACCAAACAAACCTTAGGGATTAACGTGTAATTAATAGAAAATTAGGGGTTAATTTAAAACTTTGGTAATTGCTGAATTGCTTGACATTGACTGATTGTGATTGGTGGATTGTACAACAAGGAAATTGTGTACAACACACAATCTCAACTCCTAAAGTTGAAACATGTGGCTAAGACTTCACAATAAACTTTTTTTTTCTCAATCAATGGTTGAGATTGAAACTTAAAAAGTTAGTAAGATGCTCTCATTAAGCAAAATAGAAGCTACTCAAATTAAAGTTAAGCTTAAAACAAACATTAGTAAGAAAACCCATATTAGAAACTAACCCACATGGGCTAGCAAAACCATCCATTGGCTGAGATTAATGACTCCCAATGAAGGTCTGAGATTAAAGGTTAATAGTTACTAATTAGAGAGTCTCTAAGTGTCTATATAAACTTAGGACCATGAGTGGTTAGAGTCATTGCTATAAATCGTTGGAGAAGAGGAAGAAGAAGAAGAAGAGGAAGATCAGAGGTGTAACTCACTACACCACATGACCAACCAAGGTAAGTATTCAAGTTTAGCTTAATTTATGGTTTTAATAGGAGCATTGTTATTTGTCAATCGTTTTCCAAAAGTTTTACTTGTTTTCCAAGTTTAATGGTAGGAAGAGGTAAGATTGTTTTTAAGTATTGGTTTATGTGATGTATTTATTGGGTTTTATTCGGAATTTAATATTAACTATAGTCTCTTAATAATATTTTGTGATTAGAGTTGAAGAAGATGAAAAAAATCAGGACTTTTTGGCTAAACCCTAGTTTCGGCAGCCTCCTCAGCATACTAAACAACCCACCGAAACCACCCAGAACCATTCGGCAGCCTCCTAGGCATACCGAAGGGCTACTGAACCTAATGGTAACATCAGTTTGAATTCTAGAAAGTATAACGAGACCCTACCAAGACCTTACCGAGACCCTACCGAATCTCACGAACTAAAATAAGCTTACTGGAAAGGCTACCGAACTGACATACTCGGCATAACGAAACCCTACCGAGTCTGACAACGTGACCAAACCAGAACCCAATTGGATTTCGGCATACTATTCGGTATACCGAAAAGTCCACCGAGACCCTACCGAGTCTATTCGGCTGACCCTCGGTCTACTGAGATTTATAGATTTAAATCTTTTGATCTAAAATTTTACACACATGCTTAATATGATCTAATTAGACTGAATATCCTATTATTTTGGTTCGAATCTAAGTGTATCACTTACTTATATCTTATTTGATCTTATTTGCTATTATTGACTCTATTGACTATATATGATGAACATGCTTAATCTAATCTCATGTTACATTCTTATCTCATGATTTATTTATGCTATCATGTTTGTTAGGTTTATTATACATTGCACACATGAATTGAATGATTAGTTAATGTGCACATACTCACACGCACCTCATTGGCTTCGCGACCATGAATTTGGTCTGTAAGCTTTACCCTTTTATATGTGAATCCATATTCTAGATTTGAAGGCTTAAAGAGTAACTTTATGATCTCGAAATCATAATGAGTGAGGAGACTTGAATTTTCTGTGTTGAGGGACTAGCTATCCCAACATACCTATTTATTTGTCCTATGGACCTTATTGAGTGAATATGTTGGTTATTGATAAATAATATTTCTCCGAGGAGATTTCACACTTGTGATGCCTTGGATATTTTGCCCTTGATAAAAAATAAGTGGGGGAATTGTGCCCTCTTGGTCGAAGCCCCTTAAAACTATGATACGTACATAGAATATCCTATCTTTGTGAGTGCCGTGTATGTGGGGGATGGTTCATTAAGACATCTTGCTCATGGACGGATCGATCATGTGGAGACCTATGTTATGAATATACCTAATAGCTGCATTGCATACTAGATATTGTTTGCTAGATCACACTTGGTGATTATACATGAAAGATGCACAGCATGTATTATTAAATCTCAACCTCATGCATATAATACATGTTTCACTTGCATATTGACACTTATCACTTATTATGTGTTCACAATCATCATATATCACAAACCTATGTTATTGTTTATTGGTTCACTATTGGAGAGTGACATTGTCCCTACATCAATCATATATTTTGTTAAGCTTGTTTATTTACTATGCTAAGTGTAGCTTACGCTTTCAAGCAACCATATTTTAGGAATTATAGAAGAAGATGGCTTGGATTATGGAGACCAAGCCTTGGAACAAAGTTTGGAGGAAGCTACTGATTTTATCGAAGAAACTAGTTAGGATATTTATTAGGGATTTCAATCATTTTTGTTGGCTTGCATGCCAAGGTTTACTAATGGCAATTGTTGGGCCATATTTTACCTAGGGATTTGATTAGCATGAAATTAAGTATTTTATTTTGATTTTTCGCTGCAATGATGTTATGTTTTGATTGTAATAGCCTTATTTTGACTATCTTTTCATTATTAAATAAATTCTCAGATTTCACTTATGGTTTGGCTAGTATTGATTACCACTCCCATTGTGGAATGGGGTGAGGGTTATGTTTCAGACTTTGAGGGACTCCAATGATATCTCTTAAGTTTGGGATGTGACAAATATTAAAACAAAGATTTAAAGATTGATTACATGAACACTTAGATTCATCAGAATATGGGTCTCGGTCCAGATCTGGCATGAATAGTGACTTCACCAGACTTAGATCCAATTAGCATCTTGGCATGATTATATAAAATGTTATTTATCATAATAATCGTGGTGTGGTTAAATAGTTATATATTATTATTCTTTTTATTTCAATATAAATCCAATTCCTACCTAATTTTCCAAAATTCTCAGATCAATGCATTTGCAACTACATTGGCCTTAAATTTTGAAAATTAGTTAGTTTTAGAGTTCTAAGTACTTTAAAATAATTCAATCAACAAAACATAAGCCTTTGATTATCATATCCTTTAATGATGTGACAATCCAGTATACTTAGCAAAGACTTCACCTTAGTAATTTCTGCCTTAGAACTTTCTGGAACAGTAGTACTTCTTTCCCCAATTGTCCATTCGGAGTCAATAGTTAAGGTGCACAAAAAGGAATCATCGCACCTCACAATCTCAAATCCTATACATAGCTAATTCCCTTAACCCTTACAAGTCCCAGTCTTAGGGTCAACCTACAAAATCCTAACCTGAAGTCCTATGAAAATCCGAATACAGTTACTCAAGTCCTAGAAGAACTTAGGCTCTGATACCACTTTTGTCACGAACCAAACCATAAAATCCCAATTATGAGATTTCAAGCTAAATTCGTAACTCTCACCCCATATCTCTATGGGAGTGGAAAGCAAAAATCAAAATATAAGCAGAAGAAATTATAAATTCTAGTAAGATATAAGTAACAAAAATAACTAATCTGATCTATTACAGATTTATAAAAAAGGAAAGTCTAATTCTAGTA
>JAUPMG010096631.1:0-12409 GCA_031762675.1 Pachysandra terminalis
CAACTAATAAAAATTAAGTAATTAATAAATTAAAAGAAGAAAACAGAAATAAAATAACTAAAAAAACACAGAAATTAGGAAGTTGCTTTGAAAAGAAGAAAACAGAAATTAAGAGAACTGAGATTAAAAAACAGAAACCAAGTAATAACCGTGAGAGAAAGTTTCAGAAAAAAAAAACAGTTTCTCTTAGAAGAGGACGAAGGAGAGAGAGAGAGAGAGAAGGGGAAACCAAAAAAGAAAACAGAAAAACAGAGCATCGCAAAACCAAGATCGTGAGAATGTTTCAGGAAAAAAAAAAAGAAAACGCAGATTCTCTACGAAGAGGACGAAGGAGAGAGAGAGAGACAAAAAAAAACAGAGTATCTCGATTCGAGCGAGAGAGGGTTTCAGCAAAAAAAATAAAAAATCTCAAAGAGAGAGAGACATACCTGGATGCTGAAGCTGCCGAGTGAGTGCAAGTGAGTCTTCTTCTTCGTTGGAGGTAGAAGCCCTAATTTCTCCTTTTCTTCTCAAGCTCTTTCTTCTCTTAGTTTTCCTTTTTCTTGTCAATGTATTGTTTGTCTTCAGGTTTTTTTGTCTTCAGTTTTAGTAAAGAGACAAAAGAATCTAATTTTTTTTTTTTTATTATGCTGTATGCACATGAGGAGCACGCCTCATGTCTGAAGCGCCCAATATAGCGTGAGGCGTGCGCCACACCAACGCCTCACTGGGTGAGGCGTACACCTCTCAAGCGCTTCACGCTATTTGCATGCGCCTCAGGGTGTTTTGCTAACGCCACGCCCCGAGGCGCGCCTCGAGGCGTGCGCCTCAAACGCCTTTAAAGACACTGGCTCCAAAACACAGTTAAACTGGTTGCTTCTTGAATATTTTGAATAGATCGGTACAAGTGACAACAATACAGCACAGTGGATAAAACTGTTGCATGAATTACATTAGATTTCTCGAGACCATATTACTCATCCATTGATTTATATGAACACAAAAGTCGCACCCAACATCCTCAAAATTTAATAACATGTAGAAGTTCCAATAAGAGTAATCTAAAGAAAAATGTAAGAATTTTGTAACTTGTTTACATGTTTCATAAACCTATAATTCTATTATAAAGTAAAGACAATTTGAAGTGGTTGAGGAAGTAAAGACCATTTAAATTTTTTAATTGGTTTGGAAGACATAGACAAATCATACATAGTGATTATTCACCATGACTAATGCATTAGCTCCGGATTAAATGACAAACAGAGATGTAATTCTTTACTTAAAAAAATTATCCATGAATAGAATGATAGAATATTTAGTATAAAAACATAAAAGACAAGTCATATACGATGCAGGTGTTTCGTCTCTAAATGCTTAGCAACACAATCCATCTGCATAATAAGAAATTATTAATATTCATCAGAAATATAGCCAATCAAACTATCAAAATATCAGCAGAAAAAAATAATAAATAAACTAAAAGCAAACCCCACACCCCCAATACACACATACGAAAAGCTGTGTGAGGAGAGGGAGATGAGGAATGTCTCACTTTCTCAGGGTCTCCTCCTTTGTCGGGGTGGTTTTTTATAGCAGCCTTTCTATATGCCTTCTTGAGTTCATTTTGACTTGCACTTTTTGAAACACCGAGAACCTCATAGTATTTGGTGTTGTCACTTCTCTTTGGAGCACTTCAATAACACCAATTGTGCATTAAGTGAGCTACTCTCTTAACACTGCTCTTTGATTATACAGTGATCCTGATTGTTAGACAAGAACAAATAAGTGTCCTATAAGCAAAGAAAACACTCATAGCAATGGATTAACAGGAAAGGCACACCAAAGTTACCAGATTTACAAAAGAGTATGAAATATGAGGCCACCCAAAAATGCTTTCTTGCATCGCATCCCAAAAGTTTAAATACAAAATTTATAAGTGAATGAAAAAAAAAAAAAAAAAACCAATTCAGAGGGGTACTGCAATTAGTATATTTTTCTGAAAAACAACTACTGAAAAGTGAACTTTACACAAAAAACCCAGTTCACTAAAGGAAACATCAACAAAAGTGCCAATCTAAATGAAATATTAACTCTCTCAAACATACAAATGAACAAACACATAATGGATCTAATGTATGAAATTGAATTTAACAAATAGGTCAAAATTAAGAAATTTTATTTCCACTGAGATGCATATATACATCCTGTCTACTTATATTTTGCCGTATAAAGTACAAAAAAAAAAAAATATTTGCATTCAAATCTACATGATATGAGAAAAAACACAGAAGCCCAATTCTCAAAGTCGTCCACAAACAATAAGAACTATAAACCCTAAGCAACGAAGATTAAAAGAAATCACTAATTTTAACCGATTAAAAAATAAACACCTACATAGAATCGATCTCGTGATAATTTTAACTGATATAAACAATAACAATCAAATTGAAGACAAGAAAAAAAAAATATTTTTCGAGAGATGGAGATCTTACTTAGGTGATTGAAGAGAGCAGAAAGCAACAGGGAAAGGGGTCTCCTCTCCTGAGGCTTTGCAAAGAGGAGTTCTCGCCTTTGTTTACGATCTCTTTTAAGAAAAAGAATAAAAGAAAAAACAAAAAAACAAAAAACAGAAGAGATTACGTCGAATCTTGATCGTCCGTCCGAGGAGAATGGACAGTGGATAAAAAAAGACTTACAAAGAGTAGTGTGAGGAAACGAGACGTTAACCAACACCGCGTGTCGGTCGTATCGGTCTTTGCTTAGATCGGCGGCTCGCCGGTGCGCACGTCACTCCAAAATACCAGTTTTTGAGGATGGGGAATCTGGTGTTCACATGGGATTATCCAATTAAAGAGAGCCATGTGTATGTATCCTGGAAGAGCATGTTACTACCACGTGACAAAGTGCGCCTGTATTATTAACGATGACCCACGTGATAGGCACACGATCTCGTATTCCCTTTGAAGTTAGGGCTGGCAATTTAAGCCTGGGTCACCTGTTCAGGCGAGATGAGCCCGTCCGGTTTAAACTTGGCTTAGCTCGGTTTTTGGCCCGTGGGTTTGTTAAGCCCAATTTTATAGAGGCCTGAGCTTGGACTAGGCATGTATAAGCCGAGTGAGATCTTCTTTGAGCTGGTTCACAGGAAACCTCCTGTGAACCTCACAGAAGGTTGACACGTGTCCTAGGTGGACTCACCACTTTAACAAGCTTTTACCTATAGAAAACTGTTAAAGTGGTGGGTTCCTCAAGTTCACCCTTTTCTTAGAGTTTTAAAAATTATAAGTCACTTTTTTAATGGGGCCTACTTATGGACACGTGGTCGACCTTCTATGAGCTTTACATGAAGTTTTTTGTGATCCATATCACATAAGATCCGCACCCGTATAAGCCCAGTCTGGCAGGTTTAAAATATTTAAGGTTGTTTCATCATATTCCTAATTGATTTTATGGATTTTGTATTTTTTACTGAAATGATGAAAAATATGTAGCAAAATTTGTAAATACAGACAAGTATAAGGATTATAATAATAAAATAAAAAATAATATTAAAAAAAATTCAAAAATTGAGCTTATTTGAGTCTGGCTCGAGCTTTTCATGTTAATTTAGGGCTGGGCTCGAGCTTCATTCTTAGGACCAGGTTGATCTTTATAACACCCTTGTACTTTATGTTCAACCCGGTTTGACTTGATGAATTGCCAACCCTTCCTTTGATGTGGTCATTGGGTTGGGTCAAATCAAAACTGACCGATTCCAACCAAATAAAAAAAAATATGTCTAATTGGCCATCATTTATGTTGCGTTTGGCTCGGCTTACATTAGTGCTTATTTCAGCTTATAGCTTATTAAAATACTTTTTAAAATTAAAAGTGTATTTGGTAACACCTAATAAGTAAGATGGGTAAGTGCTTACCCATAAGCAGTAGAGGAAGGCTACTCATAAGGAGAAGCTATTTTTAAACTTTAGTAATATTTTCATAATACCTATTTTATCCCTAAACTTTCATAAGCACTTAAATAAATGCTATTTCTAAACTTTAATAATATTTTTAAAATACCTATTTTGCCCCTAAACTTTCATAAGCACTTAAATAAATGTATTTACCAAACACCATTTTCTTCAAGTAAGCAATTTATTGTTGCTGTGGATAAGTGCTCCCATTGAGCCATTTATCTATTGAGTGCTTATCCAAAAGCACAATTTATTATTATTCCTTATTTATCATTCCATCAAAAGTGTTTGATAAATGTATTTACCAAACACTATTTTCACGAAATTTTTGTATAATTTTACATCATTAATAAAAATCTTATTTATTATTCCTTATTTTTCATTCCATCAAAATTCACCACAAAATTTTACTCATTTTATATAATTAATAAAAATCTTATTTATTATTTTTAAAATTTTAATATCCATAAATAACATATATTTAAGTGAAAGGATCTTATTTTTATTGGTTAATTTTATATCTGTACAGTTTATTATTTTTTAAATAATAAAGAATAAAGAATTATATACTAAAAAACTAAAAAACAGGGGAATTATTTGGGTGAAACATCCGAAATTTCACATTTTTAAACCTAATTTCGATCTGACTTTTAAATGCTATTTTTGTTTGTTTGTCCCTAGCTCACCGAAATATCCGAAATGCACCGACACGGGTTTCGTTTGATGCTACGAAATCGTTGAATTTTCTAAAATTTAAAAACCACGGGTTCGGGTCCCACCCATATCAACCTCTTCAACCGTCCTATCGTTATATATAGAGTGAGGATTTTCAAGGAGGTAGCTGGGAGATAGATGGAACTAACTGTCAGACTTCGTGACTCTTTTCGAAAGAAACGATAAAACCTCTCTGCTTCTCTCTCAACCTTCTTTCTAAATCGAAATGAGTTCGTGGGATTTCTGGGTTGAGATGGCATTATCGAGATTGGATTCCATGAAGCTTCTTCGCTCTCTCAGACCAATTCATCTCTCCAGTCATGAATCGAATGCCATCAAGGACGAATCCAAAAACGTCCTGGATTTCAATGAATTCGAGACCTTCGACGGGTTGAGTTCTTGGGATCGATCCTCAGTGGAAGTCGAGATTGCTGAAGCCACAATTCAGAAATGGGTCGACGACATTCCAAGCTCTGGTAAGATCTTCGCCACCATTTCAGTCCGGAAACCTAAATCTCTGTTCTCTTCTGCATTCATAGAATCCTTTTTTGACGTTCTGTTTCATTTATGTTTTTTTTTTTTAAAAAAAAATTAGGTTTGGGTTATTGTTTGATGTTTCATGTGTTTGTTTGACTATTGGTAAACAAATGGATAATATTGATACAATCATGGATTAATGAATAAACTCACGTAGGATTTAGGCAAGATATTAAATTTTTTTCATTTTGAGGTGAACAGATAGAGACATCGCTTTGATACATATCAGAATTGTGACAAATTTGATTTTATAGGAGATGAGATCTTCGGTCGAGTTGGGGATGGAAATGGAGAACTAGAGGCTTGCAGTCACGGTTTGAGGAAGCTAATTCTCTTCTCAGGAAATGATTACTTAGGGTTGAGTTCTCATCCAGCAGTTCGGAAGGCTGCTGCAAAGGTGTGTATGACCTCATTGTGTTTTTACATATGGCTAGGGATGTACATGCGGGCCGTGTGTGCCTGCCCGACATGAATTTTTTCGTGTTGGCCGTGCTTTGTGCCGGGCACGGCACGAGCCAATTAATTATCGGCCTTGCTTCATACCGGGCACAGCACAAGCCGATTATTTATCGAGAAGTGCCATGCCGTGCCTAATTTTCGGGCCCCAGGCCTGGCCTGGGGCACGATTGTTAACGTTCCAGGTGGCCGAGCTTCGTGCTTTGCCTATAAATTGGCTAAAAACTGAATCGTGCTCATTCCTAATCGTGCCTGGGCCGTGCCATGCTCTGCAGTGGATCATGACCCCCTGACCCTGTACAACTAAAAAATGAATCGTGCTCGTTCCAAATCGTGTCTGGGCCGTGCCGTGCCCTGCTGTGTGCTGTGGGTCATGATACCCAGGCTTGGCACATTACGATAAGGCCTATCGTGCGCAGCACGAATTGTGCCTTGTCGTGCCTAGGCACAACCCAAATCATGCGGGGTTGGGTTGGCACACGTGGCCCAACACGTTGGTACATCCCTACATATGGCTTTCGGGAGATCCTGTAGTTTCTATTTATTTTGCTTAGATAGTTTGAACCCTTTTCCAATTCAGGCAGCACAAGAACATGGGATGGGTCCCAGAGGCTCTGCTTTGATTTGTGGGTATACCAATCACCATAGGTTATTAGAGTCATCCTTGGCAGATTTGAAGAAGAAAGAGGTACAATTATTAATATTAACTATCAAGTAAATTTTCTTGCACATTTTTTTAGTAAATCCAAGATGTTTATTCACATTGTTCTTTATGATTCAATCATACATGGTAGAGTTAGCTTGATTAAAGAAGGGAATAGCAGCTTACAAAGTGTATCATCCAATTGTCTTGTCTTTTGAGAAGATTATCATTGACATAATACTCTACTAGTGATCCTGGAATATCCTTTTTTTTTATCAGTTAAGTGTGTATATATTAGATAAAAGTAACCTAGTTACATGTATGATAGAAAACTGTACACGAAAAGTATACATCTATCCCACCCCCTAACCATGTGACAACTCAGATATTCAGCCAAGAAGAATTAGCCCCAAATTATGATCCCAAGCATCCCACCCACTCAGGTCCAAATGTAAAGAAGACCAGAAGTACAATGTCGAAAGCACCCTCCTTAGTATCATCTCAAAGGATGACTCAATACCCTCTTAACATTCTGGAATTCCTCTCCCTCCAAACAGTCCAAAAAACATCTCTGGGGCACAAATTCCACAATGTATTTGCATGTCCTTTCCCACTCCTTTTCTCCCAAGTGCGAATAAATTCTCTGAATGATTGAGCATGGAAATCTGCAAGTTCGAACTTTCTTAAGATAAAGTGCCAGCATCTTCCCACTTCACATTGGACAAAGAGATGATCCACCGTCTCCTCCGCCCTCTTACACATAACACATCTGTTCGGAACAGTCCACCTTTGACTCTTCAAATGGCACACAGTGAGAATCTTGTCCTGCCATCGTAACCATAAAAAGAATGCTACCTTAGAAGGCACCCCCATTCCCCATATAAGTTCCTCATGAGCAAAACTTAGACTAGGGTCCAAAAGAGAATCGAAGAAAGAACTAACAGAGACATTGCCATCCGATTCTCAGATCCAACACCTTCTATCCATTCCACCCTCCACCTTCACCAAATGCAGATCATGTAATAGATCTACCAAAGGTTGGATTTCACGATCAAACAGATTTCTCAACTTGGGATCCCAATCTGTAGAAGATCCATGAAATCTCAAAATATCCACTACCTGTTCATCCTTGTTAATAGTTAGATTAAATAGTTCAGGAAATCTAATCTTCAAGGAAGAAACACCACACCAAACATCCTCCCAAAACTTGACCCTCTCTGAAAGTGTGAAGAAACATTCACAATTGCCCTTCACAGCCCTTCCCCATATTGCCTTTTGTGATCAATAGTCGCCCAATTACCCACATTACTCCCATATTTTTCAGCGATGACCTTCCTCCATAGACTATCCCTTTCCTCCCCAAATATCCATAGCCATTTCCCTAGCAAAGCTTCATTGAAATCTCGCAATTGCCGTAAACCAATACCTCCAAATTTCCTAGGCCTGTACATTAGGTCCCAATTACCAATGATATTTATCCTTGTCTTCTCTATCACACCACAAGGAGTTCCTTTCTAGCTTCTTCATCCTATCGGCAATTGAAGCCGGTATTTTCACCACGAAAAGTAGATAGGTAGGGAGATTTTTAAGTGCCGACTTGATCAAGACCAGTTTGCCCCCTTTAGATAGATATCTACCTTTTCAAGAAGACAATTTTTTCTTCATTCTCTCCAAAGTGGGTTTCCACACCGCTTTGGATCTGAACCGGAACCCCAAAGGAACTCCCACATATGTGGTTGGAAAATAATCAAACTCGCATCCCAGAATATCACAAATTTTTTGCATCCTCGACCTCACCAACAACAAACACCATACTTCTGAAACTAAGATGAAAAGGAAAGTATTCTGCTCAAAAATTCTGAAACTAAAATGAAAAGGAAAGGTAATAATGGGTAACCTTGTCTAATCCCTTCGGAAGCTTTGAAAAACCTCGATGCTTCCCCATTCACAAGAACCGAAAAAGATGCCGAGGAGATACATATGCTGATCCAGTTCCTCCACTTCCTACCAAAACCCATCCTTTCCATCACGTAAAGAAGGAAATCCCACTCCACGTGATCATAGGCTTTCTCCATATCAAGTTTACATAACAAGCCACCCTTCCCTTCAGCAAGCTTAGAGTCCAACAACAGCATCCAAAATTTTTTTACTACCCACAAAAGCGCTCTGATTCTGGGACACCAAGTTAGGAATCACCTTACGCAACCTATCAGCCAACAATTTAGTAATAATTTTGTAGAAGCTCCCAACTAGATTGATAGGGCGGAAGTCTCTCAAACTCAAGGCCCCATCCACCTTTGGAATAAGAGCAATAAACGTGGCATTAGCACTCCTCTCCAATCTACCCACGTCAAAAAAGTCACGCACAACCTTCAATAGATCTCTCTTAATTACCTCTCAACATCTCTTATAAAAAGCAAAAGTAAAACCGTCCGGCCCAAGAATCTTGTCCCCATCCAGAGCATCAATCACCCTTTTCACCTCTTCCTCCGACACCCATCTCTCCACCCACATCCTTTCCTCTTCCGAAATGCATTCAAAATCTATACCATCAGGCTTTGGTATGTAACCATTATGCCTAGAGAAAAGCTCCTCATAAACCCTATCACAGTCTCCTTTATATTCTTATCCCCCCTCCACAACCCTATCCCCCCACACAGAGCCGCTCAATCGTGTTCACCCTATTATGGGCAATGGCCATTCTATGAAAAAATTTGGTATTATTGTCCCCCGACTTCAACCAAAGAGCTCTTGACTTTTGCCTCCAACTTATCTCATTGAACTTTGCAATTCTTTTAAACTCAATTTTCAACTTCTCCCTAGACACTCAATCAACCTTGCTAAGATCACCACCCTCCTCCATAACATCAAAGCCCTTGATCCGCAATTAAATATCCTCCAACATCTTATCAACCCTACCAAAGCAGACCTTGTTCCACTCCTTTAGGTGAGTCCCCTTTAATTTCCTACAAAATGCATAAGAGGGAGAACCAGAAACAGCAAGATTGCTCCACCAAGACCCCCCGCCAAAGAAATAAAATTCTCACCCTCCAGCCACATGTTCTCAAATCTAAAAGGAGTAGCTCATCTACATTCATTCTCACATATGATAATTATAGGAATATGATCCGAGTAGGTCTAGCCAATGCCTCACACTTCACCCCCACAAACAAATTTTCCCATTTAGGGGGAATAAAAGACCTATCAATCTTGGATAATGATGGAGGATTCTGATTATTAGACCAAGTATATTCTGCACCCCTAGCCGGTGCATCCATCAAATGACATTGATTAATGAAATCAGAAAATCCTCACATGCCCCTCAACGAATAAGAACAATTTGCTCTCTCAGAGCAAAATCTGATCACCACCCACACACCAAGGACCTTGCCAATTCATTCTCTGATTCTCCAACTCCTCCCATAAAAGGCCAATTTGACTATGGTCATTCGAGCCATAAACACACGACACCAGCCATGACTCCCTCCCTCTCACAATGTTAAGCAAAACATTAAGAGGGAAAACCCCCTCAGAAACAGAAACTAAACTGAGTTTATCTTTTGCCCATCCCACTGAAAAACCTCCCGCAGTCCCAATAGCAGCCTTTGAAACCCAATCCACTTTCCTCCATCCCCAAACATCGTCCAAAAATCTAAAGTTCCCATTAGCCAATTTAGTTTCCTGCAAGAGCACCACATCCACATTCATGTTTTCACCAACGAAGACACCACCACCCTTTTATCCCGGTCATTCAAACCCCGGACATTCCAAGACAATAATGAAAGCTTCATTGGGAACACTCACCTACATCTGAGGACCGCCTAGAGGAACTGTTGCCCCCTTCTTTCATAGACCAAGTAAGCCGCTGTATTTCCCTAGGAACCTTCTTCCTAGCATCCACTCGATATTGATTTTCAATGGCTGAAAAGACAGCAAAAACCTACTCCCTTCTTGATTTTAAGTAGATTATCATTGGCATAATCTGTAATAGTGACCCTGGAATACCTTGCACCCGTCGTTCCAATAAAATCATAAGAACGAAAAAGGACATATCCCCTTATTAAGGCTTGGCATGCTACTCTGAATATTGGTCTGTGGTGATGTAAACATATTGCTGGACTAAAATGATGAGACGCTCCAGTTGAAAACAAAAAGGATCCTTCCTAAACAGCAAGAAAACAAACTGAACATGAAAGGATACTAAAATCAAAGATCAATAAAAAATGGATATGGATGTGGGTTTGATTGGAGTTCCAATTCGCACATGGGTTTTGACAGAGAAGGATGGCAACGCCAAACTCCAAAAAAATTTGACATTTCTATTAATGAAAAGGAAATTCCATTCTATTCCTCCAAAGAAGCTATAGAACAAAATGGTGGAAAATCTATAAACCCAAGCTGATATTGCTTTAGAAAGCAAAAGTCAGAGTGATTTGATACAAAGAAATTTATTGAGCTTGGAGATAATGATAGTGCTTTGGAGCAAATCCTCTCAACCTGAGTAATATGATGGAGGAAGCTCATAATTCGATAAAGTTAGACTAGCAAAGCGTTACACGCAATGGAAAACTCATCCCGAGATCTACACTAGCTAATCTCAGGACTTGTCAAGATTTCGTTGATTTGGGCTTCAAGACAAGGTTTAGTTACTGGCTGCATAAATAGTGACAAGATTAAAAAGTGCATTAGTAATTTGTTTAATTATGTTTGTCTTGTATTTAGTTAGTCAAAGAGTCAAAGTGTTTTTGAAGAGTCCAGCAAAGGTTTAATTAGCCTAATTGAAGAGTTTTTTCTTCAATGTTACTTAGGTTTAAGTCTTATTTCCTCATAGTAAGGACAATGTAAAAAGTCTTTTGTAATTGGTTGAATGAAAATCAGCCTTAGGCTTTTGGTTCTTATCAAAATTATTGGGTTGCTTGGATTAACACATTGCAGGTGGTTTTCCCTTGGTTTCCCTGTTGGGAACCGAGGCTTAACAGTGATTGAAGTAATATTCCCCATCGTCTTCCACTTACAAAGCAGGTGTTTTTTTCCTCTGCATCATGTAGCTATCCTAATGGAGTCCGTAATTGTAAATGGGGGTTTGTAATTGATCCAATTGCCAACCTAAACTATCTGCTTCACCTTACAGGCAGCGATGCATATTCAGTCAATAGAGGAGAGGAAGAAGTGCTGGGTGACAGGTAGAGTAAGGCTGTCCCAATCTTGAAAGAATGCTTGAATATAAAGTTAAAAAAATTTCCTTTGAGATTAGACATGCAACATAGAGATGGGAACCAATTCATTTATTCGTCATAGGGATAAGTACCAGGTTTGAAGATGATGTTGTGTCCACTTAGCAATTTGCCACATGTAAGTGTGGTTTCAGGATCATCCCAATCAATATCCTCAGCCAGCTGGTGGTCATGCAGTTGACGATGGGCTAACATTGAAAAGAGGGGGAGAAAAGGGAAAGTAAGGCAGCCGCAGGCATGAGAGAATAAAAAAAAATATATCCTTGCCTTGTATAATAGTTGTTCAAAATAGACCTACTGTAGTCCTCAAGTCAATATAAACTGCCCATCAGATAAGGAGGTGGTCACACCGTACTCTGACATCAGATTAATCAGTAGAGTCCTAATGTACATTGACGAAGTAGCATGAACTTCCGTCTTTATGCTGTGCTGACTAAATGTTACAAAGTGCAATCTCGGGAGCTCCCAAGATGGGAAGCCACAATGCCGTAACTAGTGCCAAGCACCCTACCCTTGTTGGTGCATAATTTGTAAGGTGCACAATCTCATTGTGGCTTCAATCAGTCCAGCCTTTTACCATTTTATGCAAATAAACTTGTGACCTCCTTAACAAAAAAAAAAAAAAAAAAAATGAAAAAGAAAAAAAAAACAACTTATGACCTCCTTACACTTACCCTGTATTCCCTCATTCTCAAATTATTTATATGGTCCCTTTGAGGTTCTGTACAACATGTACTTTTCGATGTTGACTTCGGTTTCCTATGATTTAATAGTGAGGGATATGCAACTAAAAACTGATGCATTCTTATTGTGAAATATGCTCCAGGATTGCCTTCTTTGTCCTACAGGCTTTGCAGCCAATATGGCTTTAATGGTAACACTTGGGAGTGTAGGTT
>JAUPMG010096642.1:0-41129 GCA_031762675.1 Pachysandra terminalis
TATTTTTATCCTATAATTATATGAGATCAATGGGGTTTTCACAATTTTCATTGATACTGAGCTTTTTTCTTCTTCCATATAAGCATCTATTTTATTTTTAAGATTATTAAATAAGGTATCCAAGGGTATTTTTGTCCATAAAATTTACTTTCAAACTATAGGGGAGGTGTTTGTGATGACCAAAGTTTAAGGGGTACTTGTTGCTATTATGCCAAACTCAAAGGGGTGTGAAAGTAATTTATCATTTTTTAAACCCTTAAATAGAGTTTTGAATTATTTCGGCCGAAAAAGCATCAATTTTAGCTGAATTTTTTTTTTGCCAAAGTGAATTTATTTCGAAGAAATAATGACTTTTTCGGACGAAATATTTCATTTCGAAATAAAGCCATTTCGCGTTTCGGTGGTGTAAACCGAAACCGAAATTTCGCATCAACCCAAACAGATCTACAGGCCAAAATATCTTTTCCAAGCTTACCTTGGTTTCAAGGATCGGACAGATCCGTAGAGGGATCGGCCAGGACCGGTCCGATCCCAAGCCACGATACAACTATTGTATTAGGTGGCTTTGGATTGGACCAGTCCAATTGATACCGATCCGGACCGGTGATTGGATCAAACCGATCAAAAGTTTTTTTTTTTTTTTTTTAATTTATAAAACTAACGGTCCAACAAGTATTTGCTTTAGGCCTGTCAACGGGTAGGATTCGGACTGAATCGGATCTGATCCCAATCCGATCCGATAGTGAAATCCAAAAACCCGAATCCGAGCCGAAATTCGACGGATTATGAAATAGATGATCCGAATTCGATCCGATAGTAGAATCCGAATATCCGAATCCGATCCAATAGTGGAATCCGAATATCCAAATCCGATCCGATTACTTGTATGTGTCTTTTTTATCTTTAGGTTTTAAATATTTAAATAATTAATTAATATTATATTTAAAAATAATTTGGAGATAATAACAAATGTCTAATGATATTTTTTAGGGCTTTATGTTACATATATATAATCGGATCGGATCGGATCACTATACATTCAAGTTCGATCCGATTATATTTCGGATAGGATCGGATCGTTTTTAATCGGATCTTGGGTCATGACCAGTATCATTGTTCCGGCGGCCAGTCTGGCCGATCCTTTTTTTTTTTTTTTTTTAAGGACGATCCAACTTTTGGATCTGGATTTGGATCGGCCGGGACCTGTCCGATCCAAGATCCCGAGAATTAAAACTCTGATCCTATCAACCACCCTATCCCAACAGCTATGGAATGGATTTCTCAATCTATCAACAAATGATGCATTTTGGTTGGGGTTGCTTGTGGTTTTGGGTAAGTGATTCATTCTGTTGACAAATTTATCCAGTGTTGCAATAAGTTGCTTATTCCAAAAATAAAATAAGGTATTTGGTAAAGACGTGTAGTAGTTAAACGCTTTGTAACTTAACAAGACAAAATAATAAGAATTATTTAAAGGTTGGGGTTAAATATCACTTTTAACTTATGTCTTTGGACTAAAAATATTATCTTCAAAGTACTTATATAAAACAATTTTCGGCAAAAGTAACTAGAAGTCAAAGTGACTAGATTAAAAGAAAAAAAAGGCAAAAGTGCCTAGAAGTCATTTTCAGTGACTTTTCCTCATTGACATACTTCTGGTACTTTGGGGGAAGAATTTGCCCATTTAGTTAATGTTACCAAATGCATTTAGCTCAAAAAAGTGTCCTTATAAGTTAGAATAAATAAGTACTTCATTAAGCCTGCGTTTGGTTCTGCTTGTGCTTTTGGATAAGCACTTATTAGATTAAATGACTCGATAGGAGCACTTGTCCACAACAACAATAAGCTGTTTACTTGAAGAAAATAGTGTTTTGGTACCTACATTTATTTAAGTACTTATAAAAGTTTAGGGGTAAAATAGGTATTATAAAAATATTATTAAAGTTTAAAAAATAACATTTATTTAAGTGCTTATGAATGTTTAGGGATAAAATAGGCATTATGAAAACATTACTAAAGCTTAGAAATAAATAAGTACTTCATTAAGCCGTCCCAAATGCAGCCTAAAATTGGAGTCTTAAGCTCTAAGACAAATTTGTGACCTTCGAAATTATTATTATTATTATTATTTATTTATTAATGGTCACTCGACCACTCTTCCATAATAAAGAAGCAGGTTCGATTCCCAAACCCTCCCCACCCCAACACTCTTTTGAGGGAATGTGCTACCCTAAGTCACATAATCCATGACTATTAGGTGACGCTCTGGTGCTCAGAATGCGAATCCGCGTTTTGAGTGTGAACGCGAATCTGCGTCTTTGTGTGGGAACGTCCGCGGAAGGGACAAAATCATTACTAAATGTTGACTTTAGATATTTTAAAAACATTTAGGGTTAGGATTTGAAAAAAAAAGAAGATATTTTTGAGGGTTTTATAAAAATATAAAAATAAATAGGTTTTGTTTTAAAAAAAATGTTAAATTAATATCTATTTAGAATAATATCTTTGTACATAAAATATAGTTTGTATGTATATGTACAAATGCTTTGGATCACACGTAGTCTACAAGCTTGGCGCTCTCGCTCCCGCTCCCGCTTTCGCCTACCAATATCCTAAAGGAAGAGAGGACCCATGTATTATGTGATATATGTGCCTGTTGAAGCAAGAGTGACTAGCTCAAATATTAGTGGTATTGAGTTTTGATCTTCAATCCATCTATCCTTTATTGGGCCTCAATCCTCAAATAGGAAACAATCGCAGTTTAAGACTGCTTTAGAAACTAACTTTCGTTTGGTATGGGCCTTGGTCCCATCAGCAGAAAAGAAAGCACTTTTTGCCAAAAGTGAAAGCAGGCCAGCCTACATCAAAACATTTAGTTACCTAATTCGTGGGATGATGTCATCGAATCCGCTCTGATTCGCAAATTTACGAATTAAAGTTGAATTCGTCTTTAGTTCGTGTATTTAATAGTGTGAGAGCGCAAATTCTAATGTATAAAAACGCGCTGCACAAATAAAAGAGAAAAATATAATATCTACAAATAAATATTTTCTTTTTTCTCATTTAATGCTCTCTTTCTTCGTCTTTGTTTTTTCTATATGACTTTCTTTCTTTGTCTCCCTCTCTATGTGACTCATTTATTACATTCTCTTTCTCTTCATGGTTTGAAATTTGAACACGTTTCCTTCTATTACCAAAAAATTGAACAAAAAGAACACGTTCCTTCATTTCTCTCTTTTTTTTTAATTTAATTGATGTTAATAATTTAAATAAAAATATATAACTACAATAAATATAAAAATAATTTTTAGTATCTACAAATAAATATATTATCAACAAAAGTTTTAATAAATTATAATTCATTTTTTTGTAATTTATTATTATTATTATTATTTTATAATATATATATATATATATGACGTTCTGAAGACGCTCTGTATATGGCTTATTTTTGAAATTGATGCTCTCACGCTCTCGTTTTCGCTCTACGCTTTGGTAACTAAGACGCACACACCACCAATATTCTTAACCCTATTCGGCCCTGTTTGGGATTGCTTCATAAATGGAAAAGCAATTCTTTTGGAAGGTAAAAACTGCTTCACATAAAAATATATTGTCTGGTAAATATTTATTTAAAAAATAGTTTTAGGTCAAAAAATATATAATAATTGATAAAAAAAAAAAGGAATTTTAAAATAATGCGGGAATAAAATTGTCTCAAAAAATGTAACTTAAATAAACCGATTCTCGCAAAAGCAATTTGAAGAAGCGGGTAATTGACAGCTTCAGTAGAATCGTGTTTAGTTCAGGTGAAGCACTTTATTGGAATTGCCTTTTGCAAGTGTTTTCACACTTGTGTGGCTAAGGACTTGAATACACCATCCCTAGGTCTTGGGATCGAGTCCCCCGTTCACCACCTAACAGAAGGAGTTTACTTGACTGTCAGGTCAGCCAAGGCTTTGTATGTCATTTGAGTATCACGTCTGCATCAGCGGATCCCTTAGATGCAGTCACACTCCCGAGGCCGAGTAGGTTAATAGATGTGTGTGCAATTGATATAACGAGTAAAAGATTATAATATGGAGCTACAGGACAAGAAGAATGCGAGCCGAAGGCCAAAACAAATACCCTAACATTAAACGGTTGTAACTTTGCACTCGTAAGTCGGATATGTCCATTGACTCATTATTGTCATTGCCATTTTATGAGGCCAAAAAAGGCCACCCCCAAAACGAGGCTTTAAAAAAAAAAAATCTTTATTTTCAGTAAGTTTTGGTTTAGCTTATTTTAAGGTCTTTTGAGTTCTAATTTATTTTGGGAAGTCATTACTAGTTGTTTAAAGTATTAAAATTTTTTTAATCAAATTCGATTTTTCTACTATTTTTATTATTTTTTCTTATTTTGAAAATTTTAGGGTGGTGAGAGTCCTATTATATATCTTATGTTAGGGATGTAAAAAGAGATTTTTTTTTTCTTCAAAAATTAATAAAGATTTCGTTTCTTTTCTTCTTTGTGGATTGAAGGTTTTTAAGGGTTAGATGATGATCTTTTCCTTCGCATTTTATGCTTTCGTTGCCCAGCAATTGAGATCCAATATAAATAATAATAATAATAATAATAAATAAATAAATTTATGTGATAAAGCACTTCTAGGCCTAGGAATCAATTCCCGAGCCCAAAGAAGCAAAGTCAATTAGAGCAAAGATGTTGATTTTTTTTTAGCTCTTTGAAAGCCCTAAATGTTAAAGTCTCACATATTTTTTTAACAACATATTTGCTTCAGACCAATAATAATCCTCTCAATGGCCATCAAGTTTGTATATATCCTAAAAACCGTAGCAAGTTTCAAATGTAGATAATTCAAAAGTTTCTTTTAACCCAATCAAGCCAAACCCTATTTGGGCAATAACACAGGAAGTGTGTTTTGATTGTCCTTCAAAGACAATAATGTTTTGATTGGATAATAACTCAGGAAATGTTTTGAGTTGACCAGGCTTTGGTCTTGGCCATATAATTAAGCTGCAGCTTAAGGTGGGTTTGAGCCTAGTGGGTGTAACTGATGTTTGATCTTCATAAATTCCATCTAATCCAAGCATCTAATTAGTACCTACAAGATGATGACCTGCCACCAAACCATAATAACACGACTTTTAGATTAAATAATATATCCATATCTCATCTTCACACAAAAAAAAAAACCTTCTACTCAGATGGGTATAGATGATTTTTATAGATAGTGGGTATTTCATATTCACTAATCTCTAGATCTAAGAAGGAGGGATTTGAGTGGCTCAATGTGGTGGAGCATTATGACGGGAGGTCCTTTTCTGGGTCACGGGTAATTCGTTGTGTGGATCAGTATTATGGGATTAGAGGTTCGTCCTCCACGGTACAATAAAGGTATATTGAAGATTTGTTCCATATATCAGGTAGGGGTATAAGTTGTAACCCTAATTATATCGGATATGAGTATAAGTTGTAACCCTAATTCGTTTTTGACATATAGTGAAAAATTTCTTCCCTCCTATAAACATAAGCTTTACAAAACCATTTATATCTGTGTGCATTATTTTATCTTCGTTTTTACTGTGTTTATTATTATTGCTTGATCCTGATCAACAAGAATTATATCCATTTAATGACCAAAATCTTCCAATCAAATTGAGGATTTACAAAAATAATTAGTTCTTAAGTCTAAGAACTCTGTAAATTGAGAATTTACTGGAAATGATATATATCTTGTGTAAGCCCATACTTTATAATTGGCTTAATACTTGCAACTTACAAGAACCATTCTTCTGATCAGTCTACTCTTACATGCAAATGCTGGTCAAAGAGTCCTTGGCCATGGTGGCCTGTGGTGGAGCCATTGAAATTGATTTCCAAACCCATCACCTTTTCTAGAGACAATCGAAGTCAACGGAAGTTGGGTTTTGTTGATAATTTCTTCTAATTCCTTTAAAAAGTAAATTAAAAATATAAATGAAGAAAGGAGAGAGAGAGAGAGACTCTGACAGTCTGACCTCACACCAAAAACGAGAGACTAAATGACCGGCCTTTTGTCATCAGCTACATATAGAAGATGATTAAAAAACATACAAAGAGGAAAGAGATTTGGGTCCATTGGAAGGCATTGGCGGAGCTACATAGGAGTAAGAGGGGAACTGTCTCTTCTAAATCTTTAAAAAATGTGAGCTACATAGGAGTAAGAGGGGAACTGTTTCTTCTAAATCTTTAAAAAATGTTAAAGTTGGCAATCGCTTTTACGACATAACAAATTGCTCTCAGTCAAATTTTGTTCTTATCCTCTAGAATTTTTTTGTTGTCCCTCCTCTCAATAATACCTATAGCCTATAGGTATAACACCTATAACCTATAGGTGATAACGGTCTACTTTGGACAGTTGATAAATGGGTTACAACTTAAACGGGTTGGTTCGTCTCGTTTATAGATGATTTGCAAAATCATGAAATTCAAACCGAACCAAATTAAAATCAGGTTTTCTTTTTTATTTTTTTATTTAAGTAGAATAGAGTGGGGCAATAAACGAGGAGAGCCGAATTTTGCCTAGCTCGGCTTACATGACCCTTTGTGTGCTACTGTTATCAAGGATTTCTGACCCAAAAGGTTCGATGATGATATCACGTTCAGTTTGTACGTTGTTTGAAGGTATTGAAAAATTTTAATCGAATTTAAATTTTTTACTATTTTTATTACTTTTTTCTATTTTAAAATATTTAGGGGTGAGAGTCCGCTATTATATATGTTATGTTAGAATGTAAAAGGAGATCCTCCTATTTTTTTATTTTTTTCTTCAGAAATTAATAAAAAATTCGTTTCTTTTCTTCTTCATTGTGGATTCAAGGTTCTTTAGGGTTAGTGGTGATCTTTTCTTTTGCGCTTCACGGTTCCGCCACGCCAACAAGTGATATCCCTGCTCATTGCCCTATTTGTAATGGTGCTGAGGAAACTGATGATGATATTCTTTTCCGTTGCCCCTTTGGTTTGGGTGTTGTTGGAGTTTGAAATCAATATCCTTGAATACAGAAGAAACCATTAAACATTGGATTTCGAAACATTTAATGGAATATTCATTCCTTGCTAAGCTAGTGGTGGCTGCAGCAATTATATGGAAATGGAGAAACTATTTTTGATCCTAAAAAAATTATTTCTGAAATAGATTGTCATTAGACTCGATGGGAGAAGGTATTTGGTGGTGCTGAAAATACTGGCTTACAGGTTTTCACAGAGCAGACTACTTCAATGAACGATAACGATGTTTATATCTATTTTGATGGGGCAAAAGATTTATAGGTGCTTATGGTTGTGTTTGTTTTAACTCTCAATTTCATTGTTTAACAGCCAAAGGAGAATATCGGGAGTTCAAATCAGTAGACGAAGCGGAAAGCACTGCAGCAGAAGAAAGTCTATTGGAAACCACCCATGTGTGGCTCAATTGGTAGCAAGCTGAGCTCTACTGGGCATCTCCGGACGTAAATCCGGAGTTCGAATCCCACTAGAAACACTCGTGGCCAGGGGTTTACCTTTAATGTTCCCGCCCTGAACATGGATTAGTCCCATACCTAAGTGGGTGTGGGGACACCACGTGATTAAGACCCCCAAAAAAAAGTCAATTGGTGGCTAGGAAAAATGGATGGTACAACATTGTTCTTTTTGGAGCTGCAAGTAATACTTTGAAGGCCTTAAAAGGAGAGGAAACAGAACTGGAATGCCAATTTTTGGATATTATAAATTAGTTTAAAGCTCTCCATCAAAATTTAGAACAGTTAAAATTATATTTTGTGGTAAAACAGGTAACACATGCTCATAGCATAGCAAAATTTTGTAAAACAACAGGTGTGGTATTTGGTGTGTAAATAGAGTACCACTATGTGTTAAGGAGAACCACTGATGTGTGGTTCAGTTGGTAGCAAGTTGGGCTCTAGTGGGCGTCTCCGAAGGTAAGTCTGGAGTTCGAATCCCACTAGAAGCACTCGTGGCTAGGGGTTTACCTTTAATGCTCCCGTCCCGAATGTGGATTAGTCCCACACCTATGTGGGTGTGGGGACACCACGTGGTTAAGACCAAGATCTCAAACTCATAATGTATCATTTTCTTCTAATGAAAGAATGATATCTCTTACCTACAAAAAAAATAAAAAATAAAAAAATTGCATGGCTAAAGAACTTCTAGGCCTAGGAATCACCTCCAGATCCTAAAGAAGCAAAGTCAAACACATCCTTGCATATTAGAGCAAAGATGTTGATTTTTTTAGCTCTTTGAAAGCCCCAAGTGTTAAAGTCTCATATTTTTTTAACAACATATTTGCTTCAGACCAACAATAATCCTTTCAATGGCCATCAAGTTTATATATATCCTAAAAACCATGGCAAGTTTCAAATGTAGATAATTCAAAAGTTTCTTTTAACCCAATCAAGCCAAACCCTAATTGGGCAATAACACAGGAAATGTTTTGATTGTCCTTCAAAGACAATATTGTTTTGATTGGGTAATAACGCAGGAAATGTTTTGAGTTGACCAGGCTTTTGGTCTTGGCCATATAAGCAGCAGCTTTAGGTGGGTTTGAGCCTAGTGGGTGTCACTGATGTTTGATCTTCATAAGTTCCATCTAATCCAAGCATTTAATTAGTACCTACAAGATGATGACCTGCCACCAAACCATAATAAACATGACTTTTAGATTAGAAGCATAGACCCATACGTCATTTTTATACACAAAATGAACATTCTAGTCAGATGGGTATAGAGGATTATATCCATTTAATGACCAAGATCATCCAATCAAGTTGAGAATTTACTGAAATAATACTACTTATGTTTAAGGCTGCGTTTGTCACTGCTTAATTAAATGCTTATTTGAATTTATAGCTTATTAAGGTTGCGTTTCGCCCGGCTTGTGCTTTTGGAAAAGCACTCATTGGATAAGTGATTCAATGAGAGCAATTAACTACAACAACAATAAGCTGCTTACTTGAAGAAAGTAGTATTTGGTAAATACATTTATTTAAGTGCTTATAAAAGTTTAAGGATAAATTAGGTATTATGAAAATATTATTAAAGTTTAGAAATGACATTTACTTAAGTGCTTATAAAAGTTTAGGGGTAAAATAGGCATTATAAAAATATTACTAAAGTTTAGAAATAGGTTCCCGCACAAGTAATAAGAGAAGCTACTCTCATTAGCTTCTCCTTATGGGTAGCCTTCCTCTACTGCTTATGGGTAAGCACTTGCCTATTAGGTGTTACCAAACACATTTTTAATTTTCAAAAGTGTTTAAATAAGCTTTAAGTTGAAATAAGCACTTATATAAGTTAGGCCAAACACAGCCTTAAGCACATTTTTAAGTCATAAGTATGTTTGGTAACGATGAACGAGTAAGTTTCTATCCATAAACAGTAGAGGAAGATAGCCCATAAGGAGAAATTGCTCGCATCAACTTCTCCTTACGACTTGCACGAGAAATGGTTTGTAAACATCAGTGATACTTTGAAAATGACACTTCTAACCTTGAGCACAATACTAAGCCTTTTAAAAAAAAGTTTATCCTTATATTTTAAGATAATTTCTATGAGATGGTCTAGTTAGGGTATTTTAAGTTATTCGTATTACACCACACAATTTTTCAAACAACGCACCTTATTGATGCTATGGGTAAGTGTTTGTATTGAGTCACTTATCCAATAAATACTTATCCAAAAGCAAGAGCCGAGCCCTATGCAGCCTAAGATTTCTGTAAATTGAGAATTTACTGATATGATACGATCTTATATCTAAGCCCATACTTTATAATTGGCTTAATACTTTCAACTTGCGAGAACCATTCTTTTGATCAGTCTATTCTTACACGCAAATGCAGGTCAAAGAGTCCCTTTCCATGGTGGAATGTGATGGAGCCATTGAAATTGATTTCCAAACCCATCACCTTTTCTAAGAAGCAATCGGAGTCCACCGAAATTTAAGTTTTGTTGACAATTTCTTTTAATTTATTTAATAAGTAAATTAAAAATATAAATGAGAGAGAGACCTCACACCCAAAAAGAAAGACTAATATAAGGTTAACACTCGTCCCTAGGTGGAATCCACTAAAAAGGGTGACTTATATTTCTAAAACCTTAAAAAAAAGCTAGGGAACCTAAAACTGGCTTCCACCTTAAGCGGTGATGGCCATTCTTTTTTGTGGACCCACTTAAGACAAATGTCAACCTCGTGTAAGGTTCACACAGTCCAAATTCACAGAAGATCTTTATCCCCTTACATGACCCTTTGTGTTATCAAGGATTTCTAATCCAAAAAGTTCGACGTTGATATCATATTCAGTTTGTTAGATTTTAATAAGTTTAGGATTAGGATCAGAACCAGGACCAACCTAATCAGAAAGATCTAAGCCTGAGGTCTATAAAAAGATCTCTTTGACATATTAGGGTACAAAAAGGTAATTACTTTTGTGGTTAGATCATCCAATAAAAAGTTTAGGCTTTGTCCGAGAGCTCAGATCGTCTGCACCGAAATTCGTCCACTGATGGATGCACTTGGAATATGATTGGTTCACTCCCTTTTAAATTTGAATGATTGATTTTTTTTTAAAGGAGAATGGACCACTCACTTCCCTAATGATTCTCGGTGTAGACGATACCAGGGCTCATTTAGGGTTTGCTTAATTAAGTACTCATTTTCATTTTTAACTTATTGAAACACTTTAAAACAAGAAAGTATTTTTGGTAATATTAAACTGGTAAGTTCTTAAGCATAACAAATTGTTAAACACCATTTTCTCAAAATAAGTAATTTATTATTGCAAAAAAAAAAAAAATTCAAGCTTTATATACTATTTTTATTTTATATGTTAAATGGACAATATTTCAACCCTTACAAGCCATATTAGTACTTTTGTAATATATTTTGCTACTTGTATGTTTAATGGAGGAATGACATTACATTTACAAGAGAGCTATTTCCATGAGGCAAAAAATTTTAGGTTTTAAGTTAATATGAAGTGGCATTAACAAGAAGTACATGTGACCAGTGAGATTCTCCAAATAAGATGTCACATATTCGAGTCTCATCCACTTTCCAAGTCTAAAGTGCTTCACCAACCAACCTTGGTCCTTGTTTTACTTTTTTTTTAGAAGTAAAGAACAATATATTAAAATAGAGGCTTCATAGGAGATGACTTCACGGGCAGTAGCACGACCCATGAAATCATCCCTCAAAATCTGACGAATACAAAGGGGAGGGGAGCGTCTCCACAGGCAAGAACGTCCCTCGAAGATAGCACAGTTCGCCAAAAAATCGGCAGCAAAGTTACCCTCTCTATAGCAGTGTAAAATTCTAACATTCGAAAAGCAGCTTATGAGAAATCTAGCATCCAAGATAAGTCCTTCAATCCTCCACGCGATAGTCCTCTCGTCACCATTAACAAGTTGGATGATCACCTTGGAATCTCCCTCAATCTCTAAACAAACAATTCCAACATGCAAAGCCATACTGAGTCCTTCAACATAGGCAGCAGCTTCCGCAATAATAGTTGTCGTAGAGCCAAGCAAAAGAGCAAATCCACAAATGAAGCTACCATCATTTATATCACTCTGGCAAAGGTCCTTGTTTCACTTACCTAAAGAAAAAAAATATGTTCCCTTGGACAATATTTCAACACATTGCAAGCGATATTAGTACTTTTGCAATATATTTTGCTACTTTTATGTTTAATGGAGGAATGACATTACATGTACAGAGTTTTTCTCATTTTGTAAATAAATTTAGGTTACACTGTAATATGAATAGCATCAACAAAAAGTACACATGGACAAGTAAAATTCTCTAAATAAAATGCTCTACAACATATTCATACTGTTAAAAAAGAAAGATAAAACGAGGAAGAAGAAATCAAGCAAACAACGACACAGATTTACGTAGTTCGTTAAATTGTGCCTACGTCCACAGATGCACATACAGTTCTATTATTCTCCAAAGCTCAGAATGTTGTGTTACAAAGAGCATCCACAAAAGTATAAACAAATATCTTGTAATTAGGACTAAACATAATAGAAATAAAATTATTAGTATACCCCCCTACTCCTCAAAAAATTCGAGATACAGTAGTTGATGAATCATCGGTACTTCATGTTGTGTTACAAAGAGCATCCACGAAAGTATAAACAAATATCTTGTAATTAGGACTAAACATAATAAAAATAAAATTATTATTAGACCCCCTATTACTCAAAAAATTCGAGATACGGTAATTGACTAATCATCTGTACGGTTGCCTCAGTAGCATCAGTCTCCACATAACAACACAAATCTCATTGAGTTTTTAAATTTAAGTGCTTCACCAGCCAACCTTGGTCCTTGTTTTACTTACCAAAAAAAAAAAAAGATTTTGCCGTTGAAAACAATAAAATAAAATCATATCAATGCCTTTTTTTTGTCACTCAAGTGGTCGAACTACAGCGGTTAATTATATACTCGTTTTTTTGTTTGGTGAGAATTATTATATACTCGTTCACATTTGCAAAAGAGACTCTAAAGTTGACTAATCTATATGGGCATCCATCAATGGACTACATCTATAAACATGTCAGGCTATAAAGAAGAAATTTCCTTGAGATGATTTTATTAGAAATACGATCACCTAAACCTCACATCAAGGTTTAGATTTCAGATTGCTCTGACCTCAGAAAGCTCGTTCTAGAGATTTCAAATTTACAAAGGATCCCACCACCACCTAACAATGGCCATTTTGAGAATCAAATTATTAAGGCTTAGTTTGGCAATCATTTTGAGAATGCATTCTAGAACTTGGAATGAGTTTCAGTTGGTAGAATGAATTCTCATAGATAAATGGTTGTTTGGTTAGCAAAGCAAGAATGAGTTCTCTTATAATGAGAATAAGAAAATATCATTCATCACAGAATCATTTTCAACTCTGATTTTAGATATTTAGGAATGAGTTTTGAGGTTTTTTAGTGACAAACTTGTATAAAAAGTGAGCGGTGGCAAATTTGTTAATACACTCTTTTCATTACAAATTATTTTGGAGTGTTATTGTCGCACTTAAAAGGATATAATTGTGCAAAGATTATGTGTGATTATGAGATTTTATCAAAATAATTATAATTAAAAGAAAAATTAGAAAATTTAGTTAAAAAGAACTCATTAGTATATGTTAAACAAACATTTATATTAGGTCAGAACTCATTTTGTTATGTTAGCCAAACGCAACCAACAAGCCTTCAAAATTAGTTTCTAGAATAAATTTGTATGTCTCGTTTGACTCCCATTTTCGGAACTCATGCCATGGCTTGGAATGAGTTCCTACAAAAAAATGATCGTTTGGTTAGTCAAGGCACAAAGAGTACTCAAAATGAGTTTTAAAAAATACACTTGACCACTAAATCACCTCCAACTGTCATTTTAGATTTTAAGAATGAATTTTACATTTTGATGGCAAACTTGTAAATACCAAGAGAACCCCCCGCCCCACACACCACACCACCACCACCTTTGTACAAAACTTATGTATGAGCACGAGATTTTATAGAAATAATTATAGTAAAAAGGCAAAACAAAAAAAGTGAATTGTTTTGCTACAACTCATTCTAGTAAATGTACATTAACCAAACATTTATTTTATGTTGAAACTTATTTTGTAACATGCTAACCAAACGCAATCAAGAAACTAATGAGTTCCTAAAATTGAGTTAAGAGAATTACTAGTTCCGAGAATGAGTTCCTGACCAGAATGACAGCGAAATGAGACCTAATTCTTGAAATGAGTTCCTGATCCAGAATGACAGTCCAACAAGGCCTAAAATCATCATATCAGTTTGGTTTTGTGCCTTTAAACTTTTAACCAAAAAAAAACAAAACTAGGGTTTTGCTCTCTTCTGTGTAATCATTTACGCAGTTTGACCATTCAGATTCTCTATTTAGAATACATAGGATTCCAACTCCAAGGCACCAAGGAATCCTTCAAATGCAAATACTAGATTTCTGCACAGAAGAGAGGTATCTTTCTCTATAGAAATATACACGCACGTTATAAATGCTTCTATATTATAAATGGGATTATTACATAAAATTTATTAGTTGCAATCTGATGATCTTACATAAAAATATTGATAAACTTATAATACCTGCACCTAACGTAGCTTGATTCGCCAGAAGGAAGAATCTTCCTTGACTTGATGAATCCTTATTCAAATCTTCATTTCCATTTCTTTTATTGCTTTAATTATCACATTATATTATGAATTTTTTTTATAATTAATGATCATGCCATCAATGATATTATTGGTGATGCAATCGCTGCCAAAAGTGATAGTGATTTAGTCATTTAGCCGTCGGTATCAAAAGTGATGGTGGTACAGCTGCTATGGTGTAATGGTGGTGATTAAGTGATAATATTGTTAGTAAAAGTGATTATCATTTTTTTTTTTTTTTTTTTTGTTAATATGATTATCTTGTTATGAGTAGTGATAGAAGCGATAACAACAATATTGGTGATATCATATATCTTTGTCTATCATGGTAGCATGTGATATCACTATTGTCAAATGTAATAATAGCATTGGTGATCATCATCAGAGTTGGTGATGATGGCGATGCAACTGTTCAAGATAATATTTATAATGTCATCCAAGGTGTTAATGGTGATGGCTACACATCATGTTGGTGATGGATGGCTTTTATCAAACAAAACATAGAGGAAAAATTTATATTCTTTGGATTTAGTTTTGAATTTTTTGAAAAATGGCACACAAAATTCCGAAAGGTATATTACATACACCTTTCAGAATTGCATAGAAGTGATGGTGATGTAGCCACCGCTAGAAGTGGTGGTATGATGGAGCTGCCATGCTGTAATGACAGTGATTCAGTGATGATATTGTTGGTGAAGGTGATGATCATGTTATTATTAGTGATAGAAGCGATAACAACAATGTTATGTTGGTGGTATGATTTATTTTTGTTTATGATGTTAGCATGTGGTATTATCGTTGTTAAATGTGATAATAAAGTTAGTGATATCATTATCAGAGGTGATGGTGACAATGTAATTGTTCAAGATGTTATTTACCATGTAATCGAAGGTGTTAATGGCGATGGTTGCACATCATGTCAATGGTGGCTTTTATCAAACAAAACATAAACAAAAAAAAAATTCAATATGGTGGATTTAGTTTGATTTTTTTGTTTTAAAAGTGGCACACAAAATTCCAAAAGATATAATACATACACCTTTTGGAATTGCCTATAGAAGTGAAGGTTATGTAGCAAACGCTAGAAGTGGTGGTACGGTGCAACTGCCATGCTGTAATGATAGTGATGCAATGATGATATTGTTGGTGAAGGTGATGACCATGTTATAACTAGTGATAAACGCGATAACAACAATGTTGGTGGTATCATATATCTTTGTCTATTATGGTGGAATGCGGTATCATTACTGTCAAATGTGATAATAGAACTGATGATATCATTATCAGAGGTGATGGTGGTGATACAACTGCTCAGGATAATATTTATAATGTCATTGAAGGTGTTAACGACGATGGTTACACATCATGTTGGTGATGTGTGGATTTAATTTTGATTTCTCAAAAAACGGCACACAAAATTCTGAAAGGTATAACATAAACACACATATATCATCTTTCAAACATTAACCTTATTTTATAAAAATGGTATATATAATTTTACATTGAAACAAACCTGCATGAAATCCATTTTGCATTTGAAAATATTTTTCGAATCTTATTTTACATCTAAACAAATCGATGATTCAAATTTTAATAGAGCCTAAATTTTCGATTCAGATTTTAAGTTTCATGGTTTGCACTGATGTCTAATTGTTATGATTAAAGCTTTTGAGTAGATAATTGATCGATAATTGTATTGGATGAATATAAAAGCAAATCGAGTACATGCAACACAAAAATCACAAATTTAAAGAAGATACAAAGATGAAGCATAGATCAGGTTTCTCTCTTTAAGATGATTCATACCTCTACATGAGTACTACAATTGTAGTAAACCTCGATGTTTATCCGCCTTTCGACATTGCTAGCCTCCCAAATGGATTCAAATCATCTATAGTCTTTTTCGTGAAAGGAACATTAGTCAATAAAAGTTATACACATAAGCTTGATATAACTAATACACTTGTCAATATATATATATTTTTAAATCAGTTGGATTTATTGATATTAGATTTATGTGTCTTTTTTTGATTGACTATTATCCCTTCAATTTATAGACAAGGTTTCAATGATCGGTTCGCTTAGGTTTGGACAGGTCAATACGTATCAAGACTAGACATTAACGGTTCTGTCACAAATCATGGAACAAATAATTGTATCGTGAGGTTTTGGACCAGACCGGTACAACCAGTTCAGAATTTTTTTGTCTTATTTTTTTGTTTCAAATTTGTAAATTAGACAGTCCAGACCGATATCGATTTGGACCAATCCAATATCGATCAATATTGTATGTCCGATCAATCCAACTCTTTTTAATTTAAAATTTTATATCCTTTTTTGTATCGGCTACGAACCGGACAGTACTGCCAGTCCGGATCGGGTCTGGCTAAGACCGGTCCGGTCCCTGATCCCGAGCCTTTAAACCTTGTTTACAGAAATAATTTGAACCCGTCCCAAATATAATGGATTAAAGAAGCATGAGTTTCACCAAACACGTTATTCTTAACCCAAAAACAATAACAAAAATATAGAATTAGTAATAAACAATGGAAGACCAGTCGGTGAGAGTAAAATTGAAACTAGCTATAACAGTAAAAAAAAATGTAATACTTTGTTTGGATGGAAATGAGCTTTCATCGACTTGGAGTTCCATACATGACCTCATGGATGTATTCTTCTAAACTAGGGCTGTAAACGAAACGAGCTGAGCCGAGCTTTGCCAGCTCAGCTCAAGCTCGTAAATCTCTAGCAAAGCTTAGGCTTGGTTTAGGCTCGTTAAAAGTTTTAAGGTTCCGAGCAAAGCTGAGCTTTGCCCAACTCAGTTCAGGCTTCTAAAAGCTCGGTTCACAAAAAATTTGGCTTCTAAAAAATCAACGTAAAAAAGCTTAGATTAATACAAATATATTAACATTATAGTTCATAAATGTTATTATATATAATATAATATGTTAATTTGTGTGTTTAATATTAATGCATAATATAAGATAAAAAAAATATAAACGTATAATCACATATACAAACTGAGCCAAGTCTACTCAAATTCAAGTTAAGCTCGATTGTTAAAATAATGAGCCTTTTTTGAACTAGGGATTGACTCCCGGGCTTAATTTTAGAGCTCAAATTTGGCTTAAACGATCCGAGCCAGAATCTAAGCCAAGCTAGCTCGGCTCGTTGACAGCCCTATTCTAGACGAGAGGGCAAAACATTTATGATTGACAGCTTATCTTTATATCGACTGATCGGTCTCTAGAAAATTATACTTAATCCGAAGTTCATGTATATGTCCACGTCTGCCTCACGTAATATCTATCTCCCAAGTCCTTATCAAAGCATAAACTATTGCTACAGCTAGCTATAGTTAAACCTTCCTTAATTTCCATGCAATCAAGATTGAGACAACCAATTCAATCTAATCTAATCCAAGTGACGAAGACATCATCGTCATCATCTATCGACCAATCTACTGTGCATCCATGATACTTTATTACCCGTGTCATGGTGTTAAGTATCGGCTAGTCTCGAGTGACGAAGACATCATCGTCATCATCTATCGACCAATCTACTGTGCATCCATGATATCTTATTACCCCGTGTCATGGTGTTAAGTATCGGCTAGTCTCGAGTCGGATCGGGCGAAACAACTTGGGATCGGATCGAAATTAAGTCATGATTCTAAGTCGATTTCAAAAATTGCTAAAGTTTTCTGACTCTCTGAAATGAATTCAGATTGTCTGATCTTCTGAATTTGATTTGGTTTTGGACGATTCAGATTGGACGATAGATATTGATTGTTCTGCTTTGAAAGAAAGATAAAACGATAAAGATGAAATCAAGCACACAAAGACACAGATTTACGTGAATCGACAAATTGTGCCTATGTCCACGGATGCACACTCAATTATATTATTCTCTAACCTCAAAATAATGTGGTACAAAGAGCAACCACGATAGTATGAATAACTATCCTAAAATTAGGGCTAAACATAATAGAGAGTGAACATACTATAATACCCTAACCAACATTCAGTGCTAGCGGATCATCAGTACTCTCGGGTTTCCAGTAGCATCAGTCTCCACCAGGGTTTTAAGTCTTGGGATTTTGGATCGGACTGGTCCCGGCCGATCAAAAAGTTGAATCGTCCTTTAAAAAAAAATATTGGATCAATCGGACCGGTCGCCAGAACGGTAATATCGATCACTAGAACGGAGATACCGGTCGTCAGACCGGCTAAACCGGTCGAGACCGATCAGTATCTGACTGGCTGTACCGGTCCGGGCCAATACCTATTGGATAGTTGGTTTTATAAATTAAAAAAAAAAAAAAAAAGCTTTGGATAGGTCCAATCCAGTCAATAGACCGGTCCAGATCGATATTGGTTAGACCGGTCTAATCCAAAGCCACTTGATACATAATTTGATCGTAGCTTAGGATCGGACCGATTCTGACCAATCTCGATCCGGACCGGATCAGATACTGAGTTTAAACAATATCCAACGAGTATGTGTAAGATCAATGAGGCCCGACCGACCGCCGGAGTTGCCCGGCCCAAGTTGGTTATTAAAAGCCGAAGAGAAGGAGACGAGAAGAACCTGGTTTCGAACAAAATCCATTTTAAAAGACAAGTCAATAATCTCCGGCACACAGTTCAACAGAAAAAGACATTATTTACAATATAATCTTTCTTCATGTTTATTGAAATCTATTATTTTACTTTCCACGCGTTTTTCTTGTCTCCCTTTTTTGTTCACGTGTGCTGTCTGTTTGGGGGCACTCTATTATTATTATTATCACAATTTGTGAAGAAAATTATCTTATTTTAGGTATTTATTATTTCATCTTCATATCATTTATATTTTTTCATATAAAGAAAAAATAATCCTAAAATTAGGTTTTTTTTTTACAATGTTACCAAAATCATTTTTTTCTGTATAATATCAATTTAAATTGATAATAAAATGCAATTAATTTTTATTATTATGGATTCAAAATATTGTTTAAACCCTAAATTTTAAGCCTTGATTAGATTAAATATTATTTATATGAATATAGTTATTATATTTTCATTGAATAAAAGAAAATAAAGAAATGTATATAAGATGTTGTAACCTCTCTTATTTAAATATTATTCATCAAAATCATGTTTGAAAAGTAATATTAAGATAATAATATAGTTATAGGTGAGATTTAAACCCAATTAAACACCAGACACTACAAAATCAACGGCTATGGGACCCACGGCTCTATTTAAAATAATATCCCCGCAATGTATGGTGTTCTACCCGTCAAACCAACTAGAAGCTTATCAAAATTACAAACGTACCCCTCATTCAGCAAATGGTTTAACATGCAATTAATTACATTATTGAGTTTATTTTGTAAACGATTTGAAAAATGTGAAGAGTAATATTTAGGGGAAATTGTACTTTGACTCTTAAGGTTTATGATAATTATAATTAGACTCCTGCTTCATCGAAAACTTAATAGAATTCGTCAATCAACTATACTGAGTCATTGACTGATATGCCCCTTATAAAAAATTGAATGACTTTTAGATAAAGTAGAGAAACTTTCGAACTAAAATATGAGCTCGGATCGTCTGCACCGAAATGCATCCACCAATGCATGCATCGAGAATATGATTGGTGCATTCCCCTAAAAATAACTATTTTAAAATTTAAAGATTAAAATATTTTTTTTAAAGGGGATTGCACGTCCTCGATGCACGCACTGGTGGACACTTTTTGGAGCAGACCTTCCCAGGGCCAAAAATATCCCTTAGTCTCTCGACTAAAAAGCCATCATTTTCTAAGGTAACACTTAGAATCATTCATCGAAGAGGAAAAAAGGAAAAAACACATCAAACGATTAATGATGAAAAAAAATTTATAAGGAGTACATCAGTCAATGACTCGGTATCGTTAGATGAACTACCTCTTGAGGTTTCCGACAAAAGATGTTTTTGTAATTTAAAAACCTCAAAGGGTTTAACTGTAATTGTCAAAGGGGTCAAAATTTAATTTTCCCTAATATTTAAGTAGATATTACGAAAGACTTTTCAATTTAAATCCTGATTCCATCTATATATATACCCATGTCTACCTCTCTTATTCACGACCAACAGCGAATGGCTTATTATTCTTCTTCATCAACGACGGCGGTCGATGAAGGCGGAGCCACCACAATCTCCGCCGTCCATCCGGACATTCTTCAGACACACGTCCTCACGCGCCTCGACGGCCAGACTCTCGTCTCCGCGAGTTGCTCATCTTCCCAACTCCACGCGCTCTCCGAACAAGAAAACCTCTGGACAGACATTTGCCACTCTACGTGGCCATCAACGGACACCCCACGTGTCCGCCACCTCATCTCTTCCTTCCCCAACGGTCATCGCTCTTTCTTCTCCGACTCCTTCCCTCTCCTCGTCTCCCGACTGGAAACCTGCCAACTGCAAAACCTAAACCCTTCATCTCCGGCGCCGGAAATAATCTCGGCCGTCGATATCCATTACCGGGAAAAACTCATCTTCTCCAAAGTTCAGGAGACCGAGACAATAACCGGATGGTTCCTATACTCACCCTTCCGGATCGACCTTCTTGACCCGAAAGACGTGGTTCCGACCCGAATTAAACACACCGGCGGCGAGGACATGTGTCGGCACCTGACGGAAGAGCTCACTCTGAGCTGGATCTTGATCGATCCGACCGGACGGCGAGCTGCGAACGTTTCAAGCTGGAAGCCTGTTTCGGTTCAAAGGCACTGGTTGTCCGGAGAGATACAAGTCCGGTACGCGACAATATTGGCTGGAGATCGCCGTTCGACGGAGTTCGTACAGTGTGGGATTCTGGTGAACTTTGGGAGTTGCGGAGATGGTAGGTTGCAGGTGAGGGAGGTGTGTTTGCAGGTGGAGGACATGGACGGGATGAATTTGAACGGGAAGGATAGTTTGGTAATTGTACAGAGAGGGATAGAATATGGGAAGAGGAATCGGAGGAGAGAGAATGAAGGAAGAGAGAGATACGAAGAGTATCAGGAAATGAAGAGAGAGAGAAGAGAGAGAAAGGTGAGGAGAGAAGAGAGATTGGATATGATGTGCGTAGCGTTTGGACTCTCGATTTTTACAGTTATTTGGACGTTTGTTTTGTTCCGTTAGGGAAAAAAGTTAGTTAGTTTTACAGTTATTACCGTTACAAATCATAGGAAACAAATGCTTATAAGAAAAATAGAAAGTTAGTTGACATTTGAGAAAGGAAAATGTTGGAAAGTGTAATTTAATTTTTTAGGAAGCTATTTAGTTGTATCATGAAAATATATGATTATAACAAAAAAAAAAAAAATTGGTTTTGATTTTTGGTTAAGAGGAATGAATGTCAAAAGTTTTTTATTTATCCATTTTACCCTTCATTCTATAAGTGCAGAAAGAAGGGGGCTTCGGCGATAAAGGGTATGATGGAGAACAGCTCTTCTCCTCACATTTTCTTTCTTTTTTTCTCACAAATTTTTTTTCTTTTTATTGGAAAACAAAAAGGGTCATTTTTCTGCAATCAAATGAATTTGATTAAAACATTTTCTGTGAGATTTATACTGATATCCAAACACGCATTTTATGTAGGAAAGCCGACCTTTTTTTATTTTTCCACAAAATCCGGCTATCCAAACAGAACCTCAAGAAGAAACTAGATAAGAATGAAAGATGAGTTGGAGAAATTGTCCAAAAATTTCTCACATATGAGGTAATGGGCAACCTATCTACCCCAAATAGAAGGAATACGAGATACAATGATTCAAATATAGCGCATAATGGCAGCCTTGTTTCATTCAACAAGGTTAGGGATACCGAGCCCACCCTCACATGTAGGATTGCATAAGTTTTTCCATGAAACAGCACGAATTTTCTTAGAAAGATCAGGGCCGGACCACAGAAATTTAGCACACAAATTCTGAATGGACTTGATGGCCTGTTTGGACAAGATAAATATGGTCATCCAAAGCACATTTAAGCTCAGCAAAACAGCTTTAATAAGAGTCAGTAGGAGAGAGATCTTGCTTTCCATCCTTGGATTTTCACCATGATACTCTTGAGGATGGGATGGCAGCCCGACACTTTCAAACAAGAGGAGATACGGGGGAGACCTAGACCTAGGTACTTGATAGGGAGAGAGCGCACTCCAAATCCCAAAGATTGACATGAGGTTCTTAGCTTCAAGATTGGTGCCAGCAAAAAAGGCCAGACTCTTGTTTGTATTTGCCTGCAGCCCATACAAGGAATAGAAAGCAGCATCAGCTATACTGAACAGAAACAGATCATCCGCGAAACATAGCATGCTCAGTCCAATAGCTTCACATCGAGGGTGGAAGGAGAAATTAGGTTGGCTGGTCCTCCTCTTAGCACATCTTAGCTTTTACGAGGTTTGTGACTATTGATAGTCATTTTTATAAAGTATGACATGTCATTAAATTATAATGATATGATAATTTTAATTTACCGTATCATTATCTATTTTACAAGCTCATCTGTACCAAGAATCGTCCACTGGTGCATGCACTGGGGTTGTGATTGGTGCACTCCCTTTAAAAAATTCAAATTTTCAAAATTTTCAAAATTAAGGAAGAATGTACCAATCACGTTCTGGTGCATGCACTGGTGGACGATTTTTGATGCAGACGATCCCAGGTCTCATTTTAGAAACTAGTTAACATGTTTTTGTTAAGTTAAGAAAATTATATATTTTGAAATTAGGTAAAAAAAAAAAAAATGTCTTCCTCGGACACGTTGACAAGTATTTTACTAGTCTTGCTATAATGTGCCTTGAATTTTCTGGTACAAGCCTGGACAAATCCGACATCACATCATTTGTCTCTGTTGAAAGTCATTCTACTACGTAGTTGCATACAAGTCCTCTCGTTCTTTGAGAGAGTCTAGGGTTCGAACTTGTGTCTCTCCTACGAGGGAGTGGTCGAGGAACTTAACCAGTAGCCTGGAACTATCAATAAATTGAAAATAAAAGTCAAATTGTAAACAAGTGAACATTTTTTTTAATAAAGACAAGTATTTGTTTATCAAATCTAGTTGTAAAGTTGCTATGATTCAAGCTTAAGCTCTATAACTAGGCTAGTCATTCAATCTTGAGGCAAAAAAAAAAAAAAACTCAGTATCTTAACGAGCATGGATAGGCTCAACTCAATTTGTACAATAGATTAATACATGTCTATTTTTATATTTTATATTATATATTAATATATTAATATATTATAAATAATAGTAATCATATGATATTTATGCATTTGTAGTAATCCAAGCTTTTTATTATTATTATTATTTATAAAGGTTGAAATTTCAACTAGGGTATCCAAAATCTGCAAAGTTAACTTAGAATTACATAGATGCTCTTTCTTTCTTGACCTAGCTTTTATGATCCGCAGTCCTTTGGCTTTTTGTTACTTAAAATAAAAAAAAGAGGTTATTTATTTGGGCTTTTGCCTTTTTCGATGAATTAATTATTTTTAAGTGAAGGTTCGTCCTAACCTGTGTAGTCAATGACAGAGATTTCTTCTACTTGCAAATTATTCGAGAGCGGATCTTATGCGGGTGGCGGTCACATGCGGGTGGGTGCGGGCGAAACGTCATTGGTGTATAGTCTTGAAATTCAGTAATTTTAACAATCCTAGCAGAGAATGCTTAAAGAAACGGAACGGCTAACCTTTATAAGTTTTAAGCTTAAAATAAAAATTAAATTTTAAAAAAATAAAAGCTATTAAAAATCTATTTAACATTTTATGTTTACTTCTCTCGTTTTATGTTTTCATCTCTCGTAATACAGCTGTATAAATGTAATTAAAACCTTAAAACCCTAAACCCTAAAATCCTAAAACCCTAAGTGATAAATCCTACACCCTAAACCTTAAACCTTAAAACCCTACACCCTTAAACACTAAAATCTTAAACCCTATACCTTAAAAGCCTAAAAGCCTAAAACCCTAAACCCTAAACCCTAAACTCTAAACCCCAAAATCCTAAAACCCTAAACTCTAAACCCTAAAATCCTAAAACCCTAAGTGATAAATCCTAAACCCTAAACCTTAAACCTTAAAACCCTACACCCTTAAACCCTAAAATCTTAAACCCTAAACCTTAAAAGCCTAAAACCCTAAACCCTTAAACCCTAAACCCTAAAACCCTCCGTTGCGTACCCATTTAATTTATTTATTTTGTTAAGTGGAATCTTATGTACCCTAACTAAGATAATTTACTATTTTTATGTTTAACATGTTAAAAATATATTTTTTAATGTTTATTAGATTTTTTATAATATTTATTAAACATATAATATGCTAAATTGCTGACATTCATAAAAAATCAACGTCACCAATTTATTATAAAAATATATGTTGGGGCAAGGCTCAAGCTCGTTAAAAAAATTGGAGCTCAAGCTCGTTAAAATATTTTAGGCTCAAGATCGGCTCACAAAAAGCTCGACTCGTAAAAGGCTCGACTTGCAAAAAACCTTAGCTTGGTTCAAATAAATTAATATTATAGTTGATAATTATTATTATATAGCATAATATATTAATATATATATATATTTAATATTAATATATAATATAAGATATAGGAATATAAATGTATAATAACATAAACAAATCAAGTCGAGCTTTAACCGAGTTAAGCCTACCCAAGCTCGGCTCACTGGTGGCCCTATAAATAGATATAAGACTAATTTTAAAAAGTGTGTAAAAGTATAGTTTCAAAATGTTAATATGTGTATAAAACTGTAATTTTAAAAACTATATATACAAAACAATAATAATTATTAAAAACGGTTAGAGTTTTGGGAGGCCAACAACGCAACTCCACTCAAAGTAAGTGGAGTGTAGAACATACATGCGATTTTAAAAACTTTGGAGGGACGGCTACCCCGCACCTAACTCCCCAGCAAAGCATACATGCGATTTTAACAACTTTGGGGGGCCATGGTTACCCCCGCCCCTGATTCCGCCCCTCAAGTTGCGATACAGCGTTATTGGAGGGAGGTATGTGCAAGAAGTACAAGACCTCAGAAGAGGCCCAATGAATATAAAAAAATTAACATATAACGAGGGGGCTTAAGTAGAGTGCACCTTACATAAAGAGTATAGACTGGTATGAGTTAAAAAAATAAAAACAAAAATCATAAAAAATACGTATTTCAATACGTATCATTGATTAGGACTGGAAACGAACCAAGCCGAACTTATATGAGTTTTGCCCAATTCAGCTCAGGCTCGTTAAAAAATTTGGGGCTCAAGCTCGATAAAGCTCAGCTTGAGTCACAAAAGCTCGGCTCAAGCTCATTAAGATAATGAGCTTTTTTTCGGGGTCAAGCTCGGCTCATATGAGCTGAGCCCGAGTTCAAGCCAAGCTAGCTCAGTTGGTTGACAGTCCTATCATTAATATTGTTATAAAACACGTGTCTGCCCTTATTTGGAATTGAAAGAAAATTTCTTTAGGGGCAAAACAAGAATAAAAAAATTGAACAACTCAAAGTGATGCTTAGAGATGAAAAAATTTTGTTTAAAGGGCAAAATAAGAATAAAAAATCGGACAACTCTTGGGAGAGATGAATGTTGAAAAGCTCTTCAAGGGAAAAACAGAAATAGAAAAATTGAACAGCAAAAGTGATAAGCATAAAATTTTTTTGTTTAAAGGGCAAAAGAGAAATAAAAAATCGGACAACTCTTAGAAAGGATATAAACGAAATAAAGAATTTTTCAAGAATACCATGAGAATGATAAAAAAATCGGTCGAACGAAGTGATATGAAGATTCTCTCCTTTTATATAACTGTTGAAACGATAGGAAAAGGAACTTCCACTATGTTAAAATTGAAACTCTTTCGATCATTATCAAAGCAGCGTTGAAAGTGGTCTGTCGACGAACCGAACAAACTAGTCTCAGGGCAAGACTCACCAAACTTGCACCATGAAAAAGCTCATTTTTTTCATCACTATCTTTTGATCTATACTGGAGTTGCGTTCGGTTCGGTTTGTGCTTATGGATAAGCACTCATTGGATAAGCTGCTCAATTAGAGTACTTATCCACAGCAACGATAAACTGTTTATTTGAAGAAAATAATGTTAGGTAAATACATTTATTATAAAAGTTTAAGGGTAAAATAGGTATTATAAAAATATTATTAAAGTTTAGAAATAATATTATTTAAGTGTTTAAAAGTTTAGAGGTAAAATAGGTATTTTAAAAATATTACTAAAGTTGTAAAATAACTTATCGCATAAGAGCTTGGGAGAAGCTTCTATCAGCAGCTTCTCTTTATGGGTAGCCTTCCTCTAGTGCTTTTGGAATTGGCAATTACAATTCCAAAACATCCTCACCGTAGTCTTGTCGCATATTAATCCTCCCATGTTGACAGCCCACCGAGTCCAACTTCCATTGCCGAGGACAATGGAAGTGCAGGGTGCATGCCTTGGCTTTCAGAAGCTTTTTTCCTCTTACCAGGCAACATAACAACCTCGCTGAGCAAATCAACGTCTTGAGCTGCTGTTAGATTTGTTTCCTTCTTGCCATCTTTGGAATTTTCAGCACTACCAGAGACTACGAGTTCTACAAATGGAGTTTCACCGTCATCAAACATTTTGATCTCACTTTTATCTCCTTTCTTTGGTTTTTTCTTTAATTCCTTATCCGCTTTAACATCATCCTTGCAATAGCTCAACACATCTTTCTTGAAGAGCTCCTCGTTTGTTTTCCTCTTCATCCGCTTCACTTCCTTAACACATTTTTCGGAGTCATTGTTTCCTTTTCGATATTCTCTCTTTACCTCTTTTTGAACTTCTAGATCAGCTGCTTCATGAAGAGAAGAAGAATCTTTAATTTTCTCTATAGGCCTGGAATTGAATATCTGCAAGTTTGGCACCAATGTTTTTATCTGCACGGATATGTTCACCAATTAAACAATTAATAGGGCGAAGTTGGACTCAGCAACATGGGTTAACAAGAAAATATGACAGTAGCATCACCTTCTTAGCTAATTTATCCTTTTCGGCGACAGGGTTACCCTGGAGGTTCAGAATTCTCAGGTTGCGTAAAGAAGAGAGCACCTATCAGTTAAGCATGCATCCAACATAAAAGTAAGCAATGTATCCAAAATTTAAACATGGAAACAAGCAGAGCAAATACAAGTGAATACAGCACCGAATGGCTAACCTTTAGCACGGACCAGCTTACAATTAAGTTGTTTCCTAAGTCCAAGTTTTCAAGCCTCATGTTACGAGCTATTTCAGCTGGAAGAGTCTGGTCAGGGGGGAGAGAGAGAGAGAGAGAGAGAGAGAGAGAGAGAGAGTACTATCAGTTGAAATAACTAAATTTTGACAGCAAAGAGGAATAACGCCACACAGCCTATTGCTTGAAGATATACATTTACTAAAGGTTTGTATTGGCCCCTCTGAAGCCGATCCATATTGACCAATACACATCGGTGTTGGGCAATACTTAAAACCAGAGTCACTATCAGATGGATGGTCTGGACAGACTAACAGACTATTTTCCACATCGCAGAATGCTGTGTCAAACTAAGCCTATTGTATCCGAACAGAAGCTTTTCCCAAAAAATAAACTTGGAAAGTAGTCGGAATTGTAAGATCCGTCCATCAGAAGATGAGCACAAATTCAAGAAATGATGAAGGAAATCAAATCAGAATGAACAGGTATGAAACTTTTGCATTTGAGAAACAAGTAGATTCTAGAAAAAGGAATCCAGCAAAAGAACACATACCGTGATCTCATTATGAGCGAGCCGGAGCTCCTTCAGATCCACACAGGACACAAGCAAAGACCCAATCGTTTGAAGTTGGCAATTAGATAGAGAGAGCTGGAATCGAGATGAATCTTAACAGCTTAAGTACTTTTTTATAAAATGATTCGGACGCAAAAAGACATGGAGAAGAAAAGATCTGCTTACTTTTGTGAGCGATTTCATCTGGATCAAAGAATCACCAATATCACGAATTGGGTTTCTGGAGAGAACTGCAGAGAAAACCCAAAATCCCAGGGCATGAGTCGCATAACTCAAATTCAAATGAGCATACAATTATATAATCCATATTTCTGAAGTCATTTTTATTGTTGATTTTTTTAATATTAACATAAATGAGAACATGACAGGTCAAATCTGGAGAATTTAGCATCTCTCTTCTGTTCTTTATCTCTTGTCGCGTGCAAAGTCTATAAAGATTAGCCGAGTTATCATAGTTTCCATGCCCATAATAATAAATATTGGACAATGAATGAAGGGGAATACATGGTAGTATGAGATAAGGCTATCAACTTTGTAGAGCTATACCAATAATAGCTATTTAGATTTTGCAATCATGTGAGCTTAATACACTCACCAGTAAGCAAGGACATGATATGGCTTTTACTTTTTGAAAATACTTCATATTTCAACGATGTTTACAGTATCTCAAAAGAATTTCATATTGCCTACTATGACAATTCGTCTAAATGAGAAAAGAGTCCACATATAACCAATTCAGCATGACATCTGCTTATAATACAAAAATGTTAACACTGCTTGAAAATCATGTGAAGGGGGAAAAAACATTTAATCGGGTATAAAGTTGAGAAATTGAAAATTCATACCAAGAGTGTTCAAGTCCTTCAGTGGCTCAAGACCGCAAATGGAAACTATTTCGTTGTCTGCAAATTCGAAACAGATGAAATAAGAAAACCTAAACAGGATAAGAAGCAAGGAAGCATCGGAAGAAGGGTGTGTATGGCTCATACTGATCCAATTGAGTTACCATTCAAGATTAATGCTCGTAAGCGTACGAGAGACCTGACTTCATCCATTGATCTAAGCCTATTCCTGCTGGCATTTAACACCTAAATGATGGAAGAAAAAAAAATTATATTCGTATTTTCACAAGAACGTGTTAATTTGGAAAGATGAACTCATACCTAAGCATGTAAATGGGCCAGCCGGCACGGCCCAGGCCGTGTGCTGGGGGGGTGTGACGTGCCGTGCTTGGCCGCCCGCTGGCCAGCCCAAAACGCCCCAGATATGTAAACAAAATATAAAAATATTGAAAAAAATATAAGTTTAAACTTAAAAAGTTGTAAAAATTTGTAAAAAATATAAGTTTAAATTTCTAAAACTAGTAAAAACTTACAAGTTAATTTACACCTTATAAAAACTTATAAAACCTTAAAGATTTATATAAAGCTTATAAAAAATTTAGAAGTTAAAAATTATTTACAATTTATAGAAAAACTTATAAAATTTATATAAAAAATTTGATAAGTGAAAAATAATATTAACTTATGCAAAACTTATATAAAATTTAAATAAATTATTACAACTTACGTAAAAATAAACTTAAAAAAACCATATTAATTTATTTTTCTTTAAATGTAGCCATACATATACAACTTATGCATACCTTAGTCTAATATAACTTATATAAATTATTTAAGTAATTTATAAAAAATATTTGCTTATAGTATATTTATTTAAATTCTATAAAATTATTTACTTATATACTAATATAGTAATATTACTTACTAATATATGTGAACAACAGTATGAGCACATGAAAAAAAAAATTATTTTATATATTAAATCAAAATTGTACAAACGATTTGGGTTGATAACTACATTACTATCGTATGAGCACATCCCAACTAGTTTGGTACCCACTTACCTATTTATCATTTGCAGTTATTTACAAACTCTAACCCTCCAAAAAAGTACAACTAAAAATTACGTTTGAGTGAAAATAAAAAATTTACGAATTAAGTTTTAAATTTTCAAGTTGTACTTTAAGTGAATTCCAATCAAGCTCGCCTTGCATCCTATCTTCAGCATTGAACCACTCTTCCGCATGAACTAAAAATTTATTCCAATGCAACTGTAAACACCATAATCGATCACGGACGATGGCGGAAAGTATAGAATATTGAGTTGTATTTACTTTCCACCTGGCCAAACAATCAAAATTATTATATTTTAATGTATTATTAAAATTTAATGTGTTGGTGTTTAAGTGATAATTCTGAACATGTACTACTACTACCACTCATTGTTGGTTTCCCATTAAAACAATACTGCATATTAAAAGATTGATTAGCTCAATGTATTAGTGGAGGTGAATAAATTGGTGATATAATATTATTACCTAATTGTGATTGATATTCATTAAAAAGTTGTTAATGATCTAATTTCATTAATATCACCTAATGTGGGTAGGTTACTTACATCAATAGTATCTTCACTATCGATGTTAACTTCTTCGTTAATTTGCATATTTTTATTGCAAGTTAATTGTGCTAGACCTATAAGTTTAATCCTATGATCCACTATAGTTTATAAATAATATAATAAGGGCATATATTTCCAATACTTTAAAAATTTGCTCCATTTCTCACAAATATCTTTAAAATAAGGTTTTTTTTGTATGTTGCAAAAACACAACTTATGTTATACAAACATAATATTATTTTAAGAGAAGTTGGATAATAACTACCAAATAAAATTTTAGTACAATCATTAAAGAGTTCTGAAAAAAAATTAAAGATATCAGTTATATTCCAATTTGAATCAATCAAACATCAACCAAACACTTTTAATCTACAAAATTTACTAATTAAATGTTTATATTCAAATGCGTTTTCTAACATTAATAATGTTGAATTCCAACGATGTCTAACATCCACAGGAAAATTTTTAGCTTTCATATTATAAGTTTTAAACAACTCGTGAAAATCTTGTTGATAAACTATGAACTAGAAAAAATAAACAATGCATTCGTTAATGTATCTATATGTGGTTTAATTAAGGTCACTTTTCTATACAACTAAATTAATTATGTAGTAAGCACATCGAACAAGAAGAATTTTTCATCAAGAATAAAAGACAATTAGTTTTTTTAAATTCCTACCACTACATTATTGTTACTGGCATTATCTAATGTTTATAGACATAATTTTATCACGTATTTTATATTTCATTAAAACATTAAAAATAGTAGAAGCTATGTTTGCTCTTGAATGTGGAGGTTCAAGAACATTAAAACGTAGTATTTTTTTTTGTAAAATCCAGTTGAACCTACAAAATAAGCAATTATCGTTATATATCATAATTCTTGATTTTTAATCCAACAATCACATGTTAAAGTAATTTTATTTGGGTATTTTTCCAAAAAATTATTAATTCATCTTTTTTTATTTATAAAAAGTTTTATTGCATCATTTTTACACGTGTTACATGATATTGGTTTAAATTGATCACCAAAAGTATCTTTAATAAATCTTTTAAGTTGTATACTTTTAGCAATTACAAATAGCAATTCACCCGTTACTATAAATTTAACTACTTGATATCTTACATTTTGTTGATTAAAAAGAAATGTTCTTAAGCTATTTGAATTACGTTAGCTTAGTTGGTTTGCCTGGGATCTCTTGCCCCTTGTTTTTTAAGACAATTTTCCATGTGTCTGAGTAAGTTGTCTGTGCCACTAGAGCTTTTGCAGAATAATCTATCCATACAGTATTTGTATACTACAAAAAGCTCTCTATTTGGTTTTTGGTCATTGGTAAAATGTTCCAGACAGATGAAGTTTTTTTTTCTTTTATTAGATAGTCGTGCAGCAACTGATGAAGCTGCTTCTTGTTCATTTCTAGATTGTGAAGAAGCATTTTCTTCCTGCTCCTCCAAAGGTTATTAAGTTATTTCAAAATCAGAAATTGTTTGGTCAAGAAAGTTAATGTCACATGTGTCAAAGTAAGCATTGACATGTCAACTATGCCTACCAGCCATTTTCTTATTTAAAAAATATAAAATGTAATATAATAACAATAGAAATTGACTATGTGATACTTAATATAAAGAAAGGTTTGAAAGAATTACTTAGTATATATCATATTAATATAATATAAAGTAAAATAAAACAAAATAAAAAAATATTTTTTGGAGCTTCAGAAAACCCAAATTCAAACTCTTGAGATTTCTTGTTCACTTTTTTGTTCTTGAAATTATAGTCTTGAGAATTGAGAATTGAAAATTAAATTCAAGACAGAGTTCTTTTTTTGATTAGTAAAAGTGAATCATATGTAATTAGAGGTATAAAGTAAATACATAAGAAAGTAAACCAAACTAATCCCAAAACAGACCCCACTTGCTGTCACAATCTTCAAACAAAATCTTCTGAAATTCCTTGAGTAATGGCCCAAAAAGTGAAAAGAGAAAAAACCTTAACAGCCAGTCTCTGAAATGATACCTCCTTACCTTCAAAAATCCTCTTATTCCTTTCGCACCATATTGCAAAAATCTTCTTATTCCTTTCGCACCATATTGACCAAAGAATAGCAGTAGGGCAAGCATTCCAAAGAATCATACACCTCCTCCTTCAAGACACAGAGTTCTTGAGACTTGAATACGTGAGAGATGTTAAAGAGAGAATGTTGTGACTTGAATGGAGAAGTGTTTCATATTTATAAGCATCTTTTAGTGTCAAAAAGATCAAACTTGCCTTTAATCCAGCATTTTTTGGTTGTTGGGAGGGAGAATTGTTGCACCGCCCGATCACAACAGGACACTCTTTGTATAGGACTGATGATGTCAAACACTATAAAAGGCCTTGATTAATCTCTCTCACACGATCAGATAATCTGGGTGCTCTAGAATGAATTGAATTAATAAATCTGGTATGGATCTACAGTCTATTCATACTCCCACATGTCTGCTTACCAATACGCATGATGTTGATCCAACGGTTTGAATCTATCCTGAAAAATCATGTACTCTTTCCATCATTCATATGGTGCAACCAAGATCCTAAGGTCAGGATCTAATCCAAGATGCAACCATTCGGTTGACACCTCTAGGATCAGGTGCAACCTAATCAGATGGTCTCGATCGTGTGTATAAGATCAGATGTGCCATCTGACGGTCGATATCTCTTGGATCGATCAAGTGTGTCTAATCACAAGATCAACCCGAACTAGAATGATCGAACCACCATCAAAATATCAAATCGAACTATCAAACCAAACAACCAATCAATCCGGTCCAAACGGGTGGACCACAAGTTAAAAGAAAAGGCTCATACGCTCCTCACGACACTGCGTGCTAAGTGCTAAGTGCTAAGTGCAAAGTGCACATACAAAGCGCTCTTGCACCTTCGCATGCGCGAGCACGGTGGTGTAAAAGAAAAGGCTCATACGCTCCCCACGACACTGCGTGCTAAGTGCTAAGGGCAAAGTGCAAAGTGTGCCTACAAAGCACCCTTGCGCCTTCGCATGAGCGTGCACGGTGGTGTTTCGCATCACCGACCCAAGTTCAATGCACTCTATCATTCCCTTTGCTTTTAAACACATAAGCAAAAGAGAGTTCACCTTGTATAAAGCCTCATTTTTTCTTTTAGTTAACCAAAAGAATATTTTTACACAAAACAAAAACCAAGCTAAATTATTTTGAAAATATATAACAATCTTTGTTTTGTGTAAAAAACCTCTTTTGTTTGTGAAGTCTTTTGTTCTACATAGGTTAGCTACAAGAAAATATGAGGCTTTATATAAGGTGAGCTCTCTTTTGCTTATATATTTAAAAGCAAAGGGAATGATATAGTGCATTACACTTGGGTTGGTGGTGCAACGCACCATCGCGAGCGTATACAAAGGCACAAGGGCGTTTTGTAGGCACACTTTGCACTTAGCACGCATTGTCACGATGAACGTAGGAGCCTTTTCTCTTAACGTATGGCCCACCTGTTTGGACCGAATTAATTGGTTGTTTGATCTAATGGTTTGGTTTGATATTATGATGGTGGTTCGGTCATTCTGGTTCAGAGTGATCTTGCGATCGAACATACCTGATTGTATACACACGATCAAGACCATCCGATCAGGTTGCACATGATCATAAAGGTGTCAATCGAACAGGTACTTGTACATGGATTAGATCCTAACCGTAGGATCTTAGTTGCACCTTATGGATGATGGGAGAAAGGGTTCATAACCATTCAAGATTAATCCATACCGATGGATCAACATCATGCTTGTTGGTGAACAGACACGTGTAAGTTTATAAATAGACTGCAGATCCAAACCAGATTAATTCATTCAATTCATTCCATAGCATCCAGATTCGTCCAAAAAGTCCTAGATTCAATCTAGTCTAGATCTGATTAAAAGAGAGAGATTTACTACATCAAGGCTTTCGATCACGTGATTGGCATCATCAGTCCTATACACAGAGTGTCCTGTTGTGATCGGACGGTGCACATCTGAGAATCACAAGGAATCTTGATCAGAGGCTTCATTGTATCCTGAAGACATTTTCTCACTAACGCTTTAGTGCATTCGCATGGCCAGGTCTATCGCCTAGGCGTTTTGATAACCTTGTGTTTATCAACTACAATGGACCTAAGATTACACTTATAAGTCCAGTACAATTATTAAATGAATGCAATAAAAATATGCAAATTAATGAAGAAATTAACATCAATAGTGAAAATACTATTGATGTAAGTAACCCACCAACATTAGATGATATTAATCCAATCAAATCATTCTTTAAACAGCTTTTTAATAAATATCAATCACAATTAGATAATAATATCATATCACAAATTCAAGCACCTCCACTAATACATAGATCTGATCGATCATTTAATATACTACGCAATATTGGTTTAATGAGAAACCAATCAATGGGCGGTAGCAATAGTAGTAGTTCATATTCAAAATTATCATTTTATTTAGACACAAACATATTAAATTTTAATACTATAAAAGAATATGATAATTTTGATTGTTTAGCCTGGTGGAAAGCAAATACAACTTCATATCTTGTGCTTTCTGCTATGGCTTGAGATCAATTAACGATTCTAGTGTCTACAGTTGCATCAGAATCAGCTTTTAGTGCAAGTGGAAAAGTAGTGGTCGAATATCGAGGAAGATTATTACCGGGGACTGTGGAGTGCTACATCTGCCTGAAGGATTGGTTCAATGCTGAAGATAGGATACAAGACGAGCTTGATTGAAATTTACTTGAAGTACAACTTGAATTTAGAACTTAATTCGTAAATTTTTTATTTTCACCCAATGTAATTTTTAGTTATATATTTTTTGGGGTTAACAGTTTGTAAATAATTGCAAATGAAAGATAGATGAGTGGGTGCCAACCTAGTTGAAATGTGCTCATACTATAGTGATGCAATTATCAACCCAAATCGTTTGTACAATTTTGATTCAATAAATAAAATGAGATTTTTTTCATGTACACATACCGTTGTTCACTTATATTAGTTAAGTAATATTAGTATATAAGTAAATAATTTATAGAAGTTAAATAAATATAATATAATATAATATAATATGTAAATATAAACAAACATTTTATACTTGAATAATTTATATAAGTTATTTTAGATTAAAGTATACATAAGTTGTATATATAAACTATATTTAAAAAAAAATAATAAGGTTTGTATAAGTTTATTTATCAATGTTATTTTTCACATAAGTTTTAATTTATTTAAATTTTATATAAGTTTTAAATAAATTTATATAATTTTTGCATAAGTTGTAAATATTATTTTTCACTTGTATAGATTTTTATATAAACTCCATAAGTTATAAATAATTTATAACTTATAAATTTTATATAAACCTTTCAAGTTTTTATAAGTTGTAAATTAACTTATAAGTTTTTACAAGTTTAAACTTATATTTTCTATAAGTTTTTATAAATTTTTATAAGTTTAAATTTATATTTTTTATAAGTTTTTACAAGTTTTATAAGTTTAAACTTATATTTTCTATAAGTTTCAGCTTATATTTTTATAAGTTTTTACATATCTGGGGCATATCAAGCCAGGACAGCAGGCGGCCAAGCACAGCACACCCCAATCAGTGCCATGGGTCCCGTGTCATGCTAGGCCTGGTGTTTCCCAAAATGGGCACTGCATGGCACGGTCCAGCACAGGCTGCTGGCCGTGGCAACCCCGAAGCACAACGGGCCCATGCTAAATGGGCCGTGCCAGGCCGGCCCATTTACAGGCCTACTCATATCTAAAGCAGGTAATAGAGTTCAAAAACACAATAAAGCTTAATAACCAATTTGAATAGCTAATATATGCAAATCATTAGGGAAAGTTTTAATTTACTCACAGTAAGCTTAGAAAGGCCTTCGATTCCTTTCAAAGTTTCGAGTTTGTTCTGTGAAACTGACAACCACTTCAAATTTGTGCATGTCCCCAAACTCTGGAATAAGAATTTAAGCCAAATTTAGTTTTGAAAGCAGTCATTTTAAACAGGATAACTTGATAGCTCAACACCTCAATCACTAAAGCAATTTCGAATCTAAACAAATGTAAATCCCTCAATCACCAAACTCGATAGGAAATATCTTTCTTTCTCAGATTTCTCACGATATTCTACATTCCAACTCAAGCTGATAAAAAAATAAAAAGGAGGAAAATTTTCAGAGATCGAGCCAATGAATGATGAAAAAAAGAAAAAACCTCAAATGACGAAATATTATTGAAGCTGAGATCGAGTCTCTCCAAATTCTTGAAATCGCTCAAACACGAAACCTGGACAATGAACAAGAACGTTAAAGTAATCCTCGACGGATCTTGTTCTAAGTTCTAACAGAAACGCATATAAGATTTTAAGCTAATAACTCGATTGATGAAATGAAAGTGAAAGTTTCAACGACATACATCAGAGAGAGCTCTGTGATTGAGTACAAGAGCTGTGATTGAGCTTGAATCTCGTTTCTTGTTCTCCTGCAAGATCTTCTCGGAGCTCAAACGAGTCATGGTAGCCTTCTTTCAGAACCCTAGGGTTTTACGGAAGAAAACGCTAGTATCAGAGTCGCAAGGACTTGTGTCATTTGTAGAATCAAATCTTTATAACGTTGAGTTGAAGGAATGCAAGGTTGTTTTGGTAATTTGACTCCAGTACAATAGGGCTTTTTACATGAGTAGCTGGTTGAAGGTAGCTCAGGCGTAGCCAACCCGGGTCTGTTTGGATCGGGTTGATGCCAACTCTAGGCTAAACCAAATTGAGGGCTTTGAAGCATGGTTTTAAGGATCGGTCCGGGTCGGATCGGGATCGGTCAGGACTGGTCCGATCCTAGGCCACAATACAAACTATTGTATCACTGGATCGGACCGATCCAACCGATACCGATAAGGATCAGCTGATCCAGTCCGATCTGATCCAATCCGATCCGATTGAATTTTTTTTTCAATTGGCATTGGATGGGACCGATCCGAACGATCCCGATACGGATCGGCCGATCCCGACCGATCCATTTTTTTTTTGAAGGACGATCCAAAACTTGGATCGGACCAGTATCGAGGATCCGGATCGGGATTGGCCCGGACTGATCCAATCCAAGATCCCCAGAATAAAAACCTTGCTTTGAGGATCAACTAGATATGGAAAAACGGGTCATGTTTGGACTGGCTTGGGACTGGCTTACACCCAAATATAACATTATTTATGTTAGTCTGAGCTTGGCTCGGCTCGACTTTCTGGCTGAAAGGTGTAAATCCGAGCTCAAGCTTGATCTCGATGTATTTAAAATACATCAAGCCCGAACCCGGTTCAACACAACCCTACAAATTGGAATGAGCTACTTTTTAAAATTAAAAAACTATAAATTACAAGGATATTTCACAAATACCTATACGAAAACTAAGTTTTTAGATTTATAGTATATTAATCTATAAAATAATATGATTATATAATGAAAGTAAAACATTTGTATATATTTGACATAAAAAAAAAATAGTAATTATATGTGATGCATAGGTCAGCCCGTCAATCTAACATAAACCCAAGCCTGGCCCAAAAATCTAATTAGGAGTTAAAATTTAGCCCGACCTTACGGGCCATTTATCCTTGCCCAAGCCCGTTCAATCATAAGGTCGGGCTGATTGGACCGAGCGGGTCACCCAGTCCATTACCACCACTAGGACCAACCTATTACCAATCTGAACCAACTTCAAATCAACCAACCCAATCCAAAAACAATCCGAGTGGCGAGTTGTTAACATGAGGCTCGACTCAGCGGCCTAGCCTCACTCAATTTCGCATTCTCGATTCCGGCACGTGCAATATTGCATTTTGCATGTACATAATTCGGAAGAAAAACAATAATATTAGGTTATCTTTTAAAATTTTATTAAGGGCGTGATTTTTAATTTACAACATATGAATGAAAAATAGAAAATAATTTTTTATATTCGAAAGGTATTATCAATGAAAAATAGAAAATAATATTTTATAGTCGAAAGGTAGTCGAGTATGCCTCAGCAGCTTTAGTTGTTTAATTAGTGAGACAACACATTGTTTTTGTTTGTGTGGTGTTTTTTCACAGAAGTCCACAACTCCTCTCCCCTGGTCGGTCATGGTTTCTCCGATGTTTGGCTGAAGGGTGTGGGTGCGCCAGAATTTTTGTAAGTTCACGTGAAAGAAAGACAATATAAATTAAATTGTGTAGGTTAGTTCATAATGTGAATCGGTTGATCTGTGACTGAATTTGAATCAGAAGGTTGTAAAGTTTCAAATTTCAAAAGATCAGTTGTTAAACCGAACCTTTTCTATACAACCTTTTAACATCTACAAGCATTTCGACGATCCGAGCGATGATCATGCCTTGGGGTCAAATGAGCTTTTGAGGAGCTACAGAAACACTGATTTTAAGCATCAATAACACTTCCAAACAAGTTAACTAGAACATACGTGAATATGCCACTATAAGGTAAATATTCTAACTGAGAAAACATGAAATAGAATAAACAAAGTGTACAAAACCTTCAGAAGTTCCTTAGGCTCTAATTGTGGGAACGTGACTAGTTCACGGGTGCACGTATCAGTATGTAAGGAGACTGTCGAAATGTGTTCTATAGATCTCCTGACTAGGGGGCTCCTTCTTTACCGACTAAAAGGATTTTTTGAGATAAACTTAGTTCAAAGTACAAGGGAGATGCAGTAGGATCCTTGTAGAATCTAAAAACTAACTTGTGATCGTTAGCGATCAACAGTTGAGTAGTGTTGTAGTTTTTAACTAATTATCGTGGAAGTCCTTCTTTGTTGTCAAGCTCTTTTATTTATAGCGTCTGAAGCTAACTGCCTTTTTGACTTGCGATTTCCTTCTTCTGCCACAAACAAGTAGTTGTAAAAACTACTTTTGAAGCTTTAAAATATACTGTCATGTATCATCTTCACGATTTGTCATGTATAAATAGTTATAATAACTAGATTGAAGCCTTAATGCCTTTTGTCATGTGTCATCTTTAAGTTATAACATATGTGGATAGTTATAATAACTATGAAGCCTTAATGCCTTCTATCACGTGTCATATTCTAGATATGACATGTGTGGATAGTTATAGTAACTATATCGAAGCCTTAATGCCTTCTGCCACATGTCGTCTTCAAGATATAACATGTGTGGATAGTTATAATAAGTACATTAAAGCTTTAATGTCACTTGTCCCTTACCACATCCAATTAATAACTAATATTCACTTTCTGTCTCATTTAGTTCAGTTATTCTAATGGGCAACTATTTATCAACTTGCTCATCAGCTGTAGTGACCTGAACCCCCCTAAAATAATTTATCCTTTACTAAATTATTTAATTTGAATTATTTATGTACTTTATATGATTTTATTTGGGCTTAGTATAAGACAAGGAGTGATTTATATCATAACTTTAGGAATTAGGGTGTTGGTGCAATTATTATTTTAATGAGATAAGAATAGGATATTAGGGGATTAGTATGAGGAAGGTGATGAATTAAGGAAAATCCAATTCTCTCTTCAAACGTGAGTTTGAAGGAGTTAAATGGTGGTTGGCTTAGGTAGCTTGAAAAAGTAGAAGAGAAGAAGGAAGTGAAGGAGTTTTATTAGGATTTTCTGTAGAGACTAGCTTTGGATTACAGGTAAGTGATAATCCATGTTGTGACATTGTTCATACCCATATATGTAAGTTATGGACAATGTGTATTTTAATGGATTCAATGGACTGTATTTTCCTAAAATTTAAGCAAAAATAATTTAGACATTTGGTTTTGATGAGCATGTTATATGATGTTTTATGATGAAATTCGTATGGTTTTGTATTTAAGATTGATGTATATGGTGTCTGTAAGTGTTTAGAACACGTTCCATATGAATTTGGTTGGAGGAAAACTCCCAAATACCCGAAAATATGCAGGTTCGGAATTATGTGCTGAACTGACCTACTGGCTTGCGATTAGATTTATACCATGATAAAATTCTAATTTGGATGAGGCCATTAGAGATGAAGTTGTAGGTATAGTGCTTAGATTTCCAACGGGACTGAGATCACCTCAATCTTACCTATATTGAAGGTGTTATGATCACTTTAATGGAACGTCATCGGTGCTGAAATTTCTGGGTTGCGTGCGATCGATCGCTGATGCCGATCGATCGAAATTGGACTTACAGCAATAGTAAGCTGTGTGTTTTAATAGCTATGTGCTTAGGTTATGGCTATGTGCCTAGGGTGCGGGCTAGATGCCTATGTGTCATGGTTTGGTGCCAACTGTTGATTTGACCTCCTTTATCCAATTCTTACTTAAGACCTATTCTGATGAGACTGACTATAGTGTAGAAGGCTTGTACGGTTTTATCGACAATAGGATGTCTGTGATGATTTCTAAGGAAGTATTGATGTGTATGGGCGCGTGGATAGCGATTCCTTAGGGTTTATCACTAAGGTCTTAATAATATAATAAAGCATAACATACTAAGTTAACTTGAATCATTAAGTGGACCCTGGAGGTGGAGAACTATGTTTACCTCCATCACGAATGGGGATGAGGAACAGATAGGAGTTCCTGACATTTATGTTTACCTCCATTGCTAATG